>JAUCBJ010008880.1:0-29921 GCA_032718475.1 Nemertoderma westbladi | reverse complement strand
TGTATCTCGCCATAATAATGTATTATAATGCCTTATCTATTCACAACTTAGTACATAGTTTCCTGCACAATACAAATACAATACAAATAAAACATTTGTATATTAAAACAAAATACAACAAATATGCACAGTAGTTACTACAAAATATGAACGTAAAGCAGACGTTTAATTTAATTAAATGTTAATTAAGCAACTCCTGAAAGTTCATCTCATCCACGCCACGCCCTACATTTAGATCTAACCGGGAGTCGTTGCTCATATACTACTCCTTCCATATGATTAACTTTAATAATATGAATTCAGTTATGTTCCCCGCTTCGATAACGAAAATAAATGTCTGTGTCAACAAGCATTGTTTTGGGTTAACAAAACGATGTACTTTTTGTCAGCTACTTGTGTTTTAGTTGTTTTTCACTGATAGCTCTTCTAAGATTTTCTTCCGATTGTTCCGATAATAGTCTTTGACATTTCGCCATGTTCTACCACTTAGCACGGGATTTTCAATTATTAACTTTTCCAGAGGATCTTTACCTGGTAGCTTTTCAAGTAAAAGCATCTCCTGAATTCCATTAAGATTCGTCAAGGCCGTTGATTCCGCCATGGTCCAGGGTCTTTTTATTATTGGTTTGCGTACCGGTACTGAATAAAAAAAAAGATAGATGTGAACAAGCAACGTTATCACTTTATCACGTTTAGGATACCATAAGCACAATAATATGATTACAATATTTAATGCCAAAATGTGCCATTTTTCTATTTAATTTCTAATAAGGTGCTTACAATGTAGCATTGTAACATGAATGAAATAGTAATATTATGGAATTATATAAGTATAACACATCATACAAAGCAATTTATTGCACACTACTACTCTTTATACAAAAAGCAGTACTATTCTTGTTCTTGGCTAAAGTACAAGATGCTGAATTCTTTACAGCAACAGTACAAATAAAGTTAATTTCCCATAGAGTAAAATAATTATTCATTAATATAATGTTACCGTTTCGATAAAAACAATGACGGTGAATTTCATTGAAAAAAGTTATGTTAATTGACATTATTTTCTATTATCAAAACGGGGAATTTTTAAAAAGAATAAGACATGAATACCTAAAATTTTCATGTTATTAATAAAAGTTCAGCTTTTAAGCACAAAATAGTCGGCTGAAGCCTGAGGCTACCCGAAGGTAGGGGTGGACGCTACTCCTATCCTAAGAATTGCTCCCAGTTATTTAACTGGTACTCATTTTATCGACCTCAGGGCAGGGACTTGCATCGAATCGAATCGAAAGCAATTTTTCGTCTTCGATTTCCCATATATTTTTCGATTCGATTCAGCACAATTTCGATTCGACTCAAGTAAACAATTTCGACTTCGATTCGATTATTCGACCTATGAATATTAACTTAATTATTTGTCATTAAATATACATTATAAATTGTATTCTTAACCTGTATTTTCAAAATTCGATATGCCAATAGCTCTGCTCGTGGATGAAGTAGGGGATGGCCGACCAATACTCCTATGATCATCAATCCCATCAACACCAATTTGAACAGCAGCAGCAACTTGATCATAACCTTCTATTTGAGTAACAGGTTCGACGTCAGAATCAGAATCTGAATTGTCCATAAGGTGGTCTATAAATGAAAACAATGAAAATTATTGTAAAATGTAGGAATGGAAAGATAATACATAACCCAGAAATTGTAAGTTGAAATCCCATCTCGCCAAATTTAATTTTCTCCTTCATGTTAAATTATCAATTTAGGGATGCAGATTAAAGTCGCACGTTATTCCAACCAAAACAATAAACCCAATCAATAGAACAGGTTACAGATTCATTGTTGGGAGTAATCAGCTGTTATTTGCTTCGATTTACCCCATTTTGATTGCGCTGGACCCCCCCCCCCCCCCCCCCTCTTACCTACAGATAAGATACCTAGATAAATATTAAATAGACACACTCACCTATAGAATTATCATTCAGGATATCCTCCAGATTACGCCCTTTAAATTCAGCCAGGTTGCCCTTCTCCATTACCATGAACAGCTTGGATAACTTGGTTACCCTCTGGACTTTATCAGGTAAGCGGTAAAACTCTCGATGAACGCGTATGTCGTGGCCCATAAAACCTGCCAACAGCTCGAGGTCTTGTTCGCTAAGATTTAGCATAGCCACACTTGTGGCAATATGCTTACGTAACTTCGTAGATGTCATAGCCTTTGGATTTGTGAGGTTGACAACAGAAACAAGGCTGTGCAGAGCATCATATCCTCGGATGTGGGAAACACTACCATAGTTCGCACGAGCAAAGAGATATTCATTCGTGCTATTAACGCCAACTTCCTCTCGATACTTCAACAAACACTCGATAGCTCCGATGGTTTTACCATTTAAAAGAACTGGTACAGTACGACCACATTTACCAACAATCTCCATTACTTGAAAGAGTCGACACATGTTCTGTTCGAGAACACCCAAGTGGCTATTGTCATCTGACACCTCATTTACATGATGACGTTTACTAAAGTCATCAACCTTAATTTTCGATACCTCTCCTTGTCTACGTCTGTTAAAGATAATTAAGTACGCAAGTACAAGCTCATTAAGGGATTGCCAACTTTGTTTAATTTGAATTTCCTTATCAATTAATGACATATGTTCTGGAATCCTTTGCTGAATATATTCAGTTAGTTTAACAATGTCGCTGACTAATGGGAGCAATTGTGGCTTATTACGCTTGTTCTGTTGAATGGTACGTAGTGCATGACCTGAGACTGACACTGGCCATCTTATGGTGCACAGTGATAGGAAGTTGTCCGCAGACTCCATAGTATCAGTATCATTTAGTTCAATTGAACTAGCCTTCAATAGTGTTGCACATTTCTTTACAGAGTGACCCAGCTTCAATGCCAGGGAAGGATGCTGAAAGGTGTTGGACGAAGAATCAAAACCAGCCAACTTGTATACTGCATCCACTATAACTGTTAGTTTAGACGGGATGATGAAATCCTGCAACTTTGCCCTTGGAATGTTCTCGCATTCCCTCAATTGTATCAAGAGACGCCCAAGTTCACGCAACTTATCTCTGATATAACCTCTACGGTCGTAATCATGGCCATTCTTATGGCACTCCCTTTTAGCAAATTCCAATATTAAGGCATCTGACCTTACAGCAAAAGAAACTGGGCCGTTGTTCATAGAAGATATAATCTCTTTCACCGTTTTGGATAGATCTGATGGACTTCCAATACAGGGTATGAGCAGTTTACTTTCATAGGACCACCTCCCTGTTCCTAGACAACCATGTCCAGACTCTTTACCTATATCACGCAATGGGCAACGATGGCGCCAAAGATCACCTTTTAAATACCACCCCATACAAACAGGGCATGGGCCATAGTTATCTACAGTATAACATTGGGATTCTGAAACGCTCTTACTATGTCGATATACAACCTGTAATGTGCCTTGGTTCTTTTCTAGAACTTCAATATTGTGTACATGAGCCCCAAGGTTACGAATCTTGCTCTGTAGACTATGTTTTTCAGCTAAAGAACCAGCTATCATGATGCGAATGACAAAATCTTCATTTGAATGCTTTCGTGTCAAATGGTTATGCAATTTTGACTGCGGCTGTTTACAATAAAAACAGTATTGCTTTTTATCATAACTACGACCACCTTCATTATTAGTGTAGGGTATTTGAACACTTGATTCCTTATTCATTGAGTACTTAGCCTTCACTTTAGATTTCTTTGAAATAGAGCATCCTACTCCGGGATTAATAATTTCTTCATTCTTATTGTACTCATCATCACAAGATTCTGATATCTCATCATCAGAAAGTACCCAGTCTTTATCTCGACAATCATCACAGCCAAGGTCTTCTAATATATCAAGTGAAAATGGATCTGACTCTATTGCAGATGGTGAAATGGTTGTAAGTGGTCTCATATATAAGTCTGAAATGTTTTCATCTTGAAGATCTATTGATTCAAGTATCGCTATCGCTGATTCATCATCATCATTGGGCATGTAATCACTGAAGTAGTCATCGATGAGGTCGGTGACCTTCTTGGCAGGAGAACAAGTATTTAAATCAGAGGGAGCAATAGAGATAACGGGGACATCAGTATCAGTAAGAGGGGGGATATAGACAGCAGTGGGGGCAACTACTGGGAGACTGACATCAGTCGGAGTAATTGGTGGGACATAGACAGCAGTAGGGGCAACTTGGGTGACAGAGACATCTGTCGGAGCAACAGGGGAGATAGAGAAATCAGTCGGAGCAACAGGGGGGACAGAGACAGCAGTGGGGGCTACAAGTGGGATATCGATATCTGCCGGAGCAACAGGGGGGGCAGAGACATCAGTGGGGACAACAAGGGGGAACGGGACAGAAGTGCGGGCTACAAGTAGGTTATCGACATCAGTCGGAGCAACAGGGGGGATAGAGACTGCGGTGGGGGCAACAAGTGGGACATTGATATCAGTTGGAGCAACAGGGGGAACAAAGACATCAGTCGGAGTAATTGGTGAGTCATAGACAGCAGTAGGGGCAACTTGGGTGACAGAGACATCTGTCGGAGCAACAGGGGAGATAGAGAAAGCAGTCGGAGCAACAGGGGGGACAGAGACAGCAGTGGGGGCTACAAGTGGGATATCGATATCTGCCGGAGCAACAGGGGGGGCAGAGACATCAGTGGGGACAACAAGGGGGAACGGGACAGAAGTGCGGGCTACAAGTAGGTTATCGACATCTGTCGGAGCAACAGGGGAGATAGAGACTGCGGCGGGGGCAACAAGTGGGACATTGATATCAGTTGGAGCAACAGGGGGAACAAAGACATCAGTCTGAGTAATTGGTGGGACATAGACAGCAGTAGGGGCAACTTGGGTGAAAGAGACATCTGTCGGAGCAACAGGGGGGGGGGGCAGAGAATGCAGTCGGAGCAACAGGGGGAACAGAGACAGCAGTCGGAGCAACAGGAGGGACAGATACAGCAGTCGGAGTAATTGGTGGGACATAGGCAGCAGTCGGAGTAATTGGTGGGACATAGACAGCAGTAGGGGCAACTTGGGTGACAGAGACATCTGTCGGAGCAACAGGGGGGACAGAAAAAGCAGTCGGAGCAACAGGGGGGACAGAGACAGCAGTGGGGGCAACAAGGGGGAACGGGACAGAAGTGGGGACAATATGGACTGCACTAACAAGTCTCTTTCTGAGTTGATATTGTTTTCGAATACCATCGTTACAGACGTTTTCTTTCCGAAATCTTTTTCTTATACCATCCATGTTTCTTACTGAGGGAAGGTGGCTAAATATCTCCAATCATCATTTACGTCGTAGTTTACGAATAACTCTATCAAAACTAGTTCTACTAATAACTCTATAAGGTACAGTAAAACAAATTTGGTACGTACGGGTTGGCATACAATCTTCGCCCGGGGAACCTTCGCCCGCAAGGCAATCTTCGCCAGTGAGCAACCTTCGCCCAATAAGATTTGTGTTAGTTGCCATTTTAGGTTTCCACCGGGCGAATAGTTGCTCATTTTGAGGGCGAAGATTGGACGAGGACGAAGCTTTCTCGCCGGTGAAGTTTGCTACGAACCGTACATACACAGTCTCGTGCTGCGCGTACATTTAATTTAGTTATTAGATATTCATTTAAGTTATTAGAGTTTCGTTTCAGAGAACAATTATTCTTTTGTAAATTGTTTGAAAACGAAAGTTCATAAGTCAGTAGTTAGCATTTAAATTTTCAAGTCAGAAATATACAAATTTTTAGGCTATTATAGCTTTCAGTGTCTGTAAATATACTGATGAAACATACCCTAAATTCGCTCTCTGTACAAAAGTGTGCGATTAAACAATTAAATTAGTCCCCCCATGACCTACTATAACTTATAGTATGTCACCCCCCCCCCCCCCCCCCCCCCCCCATTTAGAAGACCGCCAGTAGGCCTATACTTTTCAATAAATTGAATGTGAGTCAAACATATAGATTTCCAGTCCAGCCAGTCCAGGTTGGTTTTCAGGGTCACAGTTTTTAATTCAACATAAACCAAAATTTGTCAATGAAACGAAGTGAAACTTTTGTAAATATCAAATGTGGAGGGAAGCACCACCCCCCCCCCCCCCCCCCCCCCCCCCCTCCTCTGCGTGCTCGCATGGTACGCGACCCCCTGTACGATACCTGGTTGTTTGGTTTTGTGCAGTTTTGCTTGTGGTAATTGAGTTGGGTATCTAAACACAGTTTTGTTATTTTATTTAACAAACGTATTTAATAGTACGGGTGTAAAAGGAAACGATACGCCGAAAAGCTACATCAGTTATTCTAACCAAAACAATAAACTACAGCCATGGGAACATGTTACAGTTTCATATTTGTCGTTATCAGCAGTGGTTGTCGGAGTAGCGTATACAATATACATCCACCAAGTACATGACTACTAATAGAGTTAATAGATAAATTTATCTCCATTTCAGGGGGTTCTTTGGGTTTCAGTGTGAAATTTATTTTGTAATTATTTATTTATTATAGTATTTATTAAATAATATAATGCAATCTGAAATATGAATACAATTCTATGTATGTTACCGGAGTTACCCAATACAGTAATAATGAAATTATGCCTAAATTTATCTAAGACAAATTTAATAAATCTTCCATCCCCGCTTTGATAATAAATTACGAAACTCTCAGACACACACAATCAATAAAGAAGGATGATCGCATACATAAGTATCACCCATCATTGTTTGTACTAGACTAAATATATGCCTCACAATCTTGTTGTAATTGTATTGGCTAATAGTGCTTTTCTACGGAGACGGGGTGGCCAGTATTCTAGTAGGTTATGTCCTATTATTATTGTACCTAAACAACTAAGCCAGATACATTGGGCCTATAGTTTCCATAACAACTGCTAACAAGCCCCATTTTGTAAAAAACAAACGAACACCTCTAACACTTTTCAAGTACATAGGTGTGTCCCCGGTTTGCTAAGTGTGTCCCCGGTGTGCATGGTAGAAACGGGACATTAAATTTATATTTTCAGTTAATTAATAGGTGCATTAAAGATAGATAATTTTCCGCTGATTACGAATTTGCACCTGTCGTTAAAATTCCTTAATGACCAAATGAATTACAAGCGTTTCCTTTTGGTCCCCAGTTTGTTGTTACAAAATTTGGCCTCCCCGGTTTCCATAATAAACACGTAAGGGTGTGTGTGTGTGTGTCCAGAGCGATATCTCAGTTATTTATTAATCAATCGAAATAAAATTTGGACAAAAGTTAGATATAGGGATGGCGAAGGCTCATACAAAAAATTGGGTGTCGAGATGGTATTTGTGCGATGTGAGCGCTATATTTGCGTGTTTTCGCATGGTTTAGGAAAAAGCTATCTTGTCATAGGGAACGCAATGAATGATTCTGATATTTGGCATGGAGGTACCTGAATTATTTATAAATCGATTAACGGAGGCCGATTTTTAAATTTGGACCTACATTATGACCTAATTGAAGATTTAATTAAGGTAATTAATTAGCATTAGCAATTACCAATACTGCAGTACCGGTACTGCAGTCCTGTAGGCCCTAGACTGCTAGTACTGTCTGATTGTACTGATGTCTGCTAGTACGGTCCGATGGTTAGCAATCTTAGCACTATGCACTACCTGCTAGCATACCAGCATACTGGCATAGCAGCAAACTGGCAGTACCAAGTACCGGTACTTCTGACTGGCAGACCGGCATAGCATTTCAGTTTATTATTATCCATCAGGTAGGCTATGCCTGGCTTAAATATAATATTTCGCCATGTTCGCAGGCGACTTCGCACTGACTACCGGTAGGCCTATGCAGCTATGCTATGAGATTAACCGTCCAGTCGTTCAGATGCATATGGTACCGGTACCGGAACGGGTTACGGTTTAATCCTGCATTTGTCAATTACGACAATACCGGTACGACTTTGAGTACCGGGTACCGCTGTACCGGTACGCGGTAGCCTACCGTTACCGGTTGACCGGTAGGCGTAGGCGGTAGACCTACGGTGCGATGGTAGCCCTGTAGCCAGCCAGTAGGTGGTCGTGGTAGGCTTACCGTACCGGTATAAATGTTGGCGGATGGCGGGATGACGTCGTGTGGCGCGTAATTACTTACCGGTTGCCGGTAGACGCCTACCCAACTCGTAACTGGTGGTCGTGGTCGTGGTGGGATGAGCATGAGGTCGCCTACGATGGGAACAAGTGAAAAGGAAACATAGGCCTACCCGAACGAAAACGTACCGGTCAGCCGCCAGCCGGTACCCGAATACTGGGTACAGGGGTACGTTTCGACAATGATGTATCGGTTATTATTATTGTACTGATTAAGTAGGAGGACCGTGAACCCTCCGGGCTTGCCAGCTTGTTAATATCAATACTTTAAAAAGAGAAATAACGTCGAAGACACTTCAAAATAATAGTAATCACTAGGTATAAAGTAATAAATCTAATGTTAGAATTGAATTACGCTATCCACGAAAACAATCCGGCAAAAAAATTAGAAACAAAAGGCAGATCGGAAATGACAGAATTAATTTATAATGTCAAATGTTGACATCTTAGCGTGATTACAATGACAACCCGAAGGATATATTATTGACTTAGTGTTACTGTCTATGAGGACATATCAGTTATTATCAGTGGGGATAATCAATCAATCAGACTTACTTTCCTAAGAAATAAGTTCAACAACCAAATCCATTTCCCTCTTGCGATCGTTAATGAAATGATGGAAAGGATACCAATCAATTACAGTGAAGGGAAGCTCTTTCAGCGATGTCAATCTTTGTTTGAGCCACAATTCTAATTATTTCCAACAAATTGCTCGCCGGAATACACAACTATGGTTTTTTTCTTTGACGGAAGAAACAAAAAAATTGAGTCTTTATTGTCATGGAACATGACTATTGTAGGTCATATTAGGGTAAACGAGCTATTGCCAGTCGCCGCATGGCGTCTCTAAAGGGTCAAAATATTAATAATACAAATCTCCTTGAAACAATAAAAATGCGTCCAAAAAAATACGGCAGTAATAAATATTTTTATGTGTTGTAAGTCACCTTTTTTGTCGAAGTCGTTAACAAGTTTGACAAAAAAAGAACACTTTTTATGTCAACAGAAAAAGTAATGTTTCCATGACATTAATAATAACATTGCATTTAAATGGATAATAAATTAAATAGATAATTTCTAATACTAGCTAGTTTTTGCTAATTTTTTATAAATGTTATAGACACGTGTTAGCTATCAATTTTGATAAATATTTTTATTCTAGAACACTTTTTTTGTTCTAGAACACATTTTATATTTTTTATACTAGTTAGTTTTTTCAACTTTTTTATAAATTTTATAGAACAAGTTATCAATTTTGATAAATATTTCTGTTCTAGAACATATTTCATTTTTTGGAAAAAATACCATACTACGATCAGAAGGTCAAATATTTGTTCTAGAAAAAAAACCTCATGATAAAAGCCTTTTTATATGAAAAAAATTGGTAAAAGTATGTGTACCCAAGGTGTGAAATCAATGCCCGTGTATCACTATGGAAGAAGCTTCGATGGACGATAGTTATGCTGAAATAGGCCGAGATAAAAGTGAGAGGAGACTTACAACAAATAAAACGACGGAAGTGGTGGCATAAAGTAACATTTTTTGACTTGCTTTCTTATTTGTCTCGCTACGCACGCCAAATAATAAAGCCATAAGACAAAAAAAGCCTACGTTTTTTGCCACCAATTAAATATTTAGTTACTACAGTAACAAATATTTATTACTGAAGTATCCATTGTAGTAGGGAATAGGCTTATATTTGGTTTATATTATATTATTATTATTGGGACATCCTCATATGGGCGTTCCGGCTCCGGGTATCCCCAATTCGCCGTATTCGCTGCTCCTTGCCGTTGTCCCGAGTACCCTCCGTTTGCTACGGAAGCCCATAACGGTCACAGTGACAGTACCAGAAAGAAAGGATGGCTTTATGGGAGCTTAATGTTACGTAGACTACTGCAACATTAATAAGTGTTTGCTATCAGTGTTTCCATTTCGTCGCGATACTTTCAGTATCTTACCTTAGGCCTAGCTAGGTCTCAGTCTGTTAGTATAAGCAGTAACAGCAACGGCTGTCTAACGGTCTATCTAACGGCTTTTAATGAAGCACTGAAAACACTACGGCACATTCTAAATGTTTCGGTAGACCACCACACATTTACCACGGCACATTCTAAATGTCGCGGTAGACCACAGCACATTTACCAACGCACATTCTAAATGTTGCGGTAGACCACAGCACATTTACCAAGGCACATTCTAAATGTTGCGGTAGACCACAGCACATTTACCAACGCACATTCTAAATGTTGCGGTAGACCACGGCACATTCTAAATATTGCGGTAGCGGTAGACCCCGGCACATTTACCAAGGCACATTCTAAAGGTTGCAGTTGAATACGGCACATTTACCACGGCACATTCTAAATGTTGCGGTAGACCGCGGCACATTTACCAAGGCACATTCTAAATGTTGCGGTAGACCACGGCACATTTACCAAGGCACATTCTAAATGTTGCGGTAGAACACGGCATATTTACCACGGCACATTCTAAATGTTGCAGTTGACTACGGCACATTTACTACGGCACATTAAGATGCCATAGAGTTAATGCTATCTTTTCTTTGTGATAATGTGAACGTTATGGGCTTCCGTAATTTGCCGTATAAATAAGAAAGTATACAGTGCTGCAGTGCTTGTACGGGTGACTGCTGCACTGTACTACTGTAGCAGTACCTGCCTAACAAACTGCCTAATTTACACAAAGCTAGTATTATGTATTGGAATGTCGATATCAATGGGATTCCGAGGCATATAGTGACGTCACGACCAATCTCTGATCGTTTTCAAATTTTGAATAATTTTTAAACTGAAAACACCAATATCTAGGCTATTTTAGCATCTGTAAACGCAATGTGATATTATTGCATCTAATGAGTCGTGAACGTAATCAGTCGATGTTGAGTCGTGAACCCCATTAGGCCAGTGCTCCACTGGTAAGTCATATATCAGAAGTCGTATGTCATAAGTCGAAATATATTATGGAACACATTGGTTTCAATGGGAGCGTCTCCACTAGTATGTCATAAGTCGTTTGTTACGTCCCATGGGTCGAAAGTGATTATGTCCCATGTTCCATCTTTGACATACGACCCATGGGTTCTTTCTGGTAAGAGGCCTGTAATTGTTAACTTTGGGTAGCAGCAAGCAATTAAATGTTCAAGTGTTCCATTCGATGTGAGAGGCATCTTATATTTTTTTAAGAAAAGACTTATGACTTACCAGTGGAGCACGGCAGCTATACTTTTGACATACGGACTCAGACAAAATCTGAAAACGACTTATGACAAGTGTTGCCAATGGAGCACGGGCTTTAGAATTCTATCCCACCTAACCAATAAAACTGGCATTGGTTGGCCCTACCATTAAACTGCGGATTCTGATTGGGGATTCATTGAATTATATCGACCAATGAAATGACAGTTTGGCACTGCAGTGATAAATATTTACTACTGCTGTAACAATTATTTATTACTATTAATTGTTACTGCAGTAACAAATATTTATTACTGCAGTATTTTTTTTGGACACATTTTATTGTTTCATAGAGGTTTTTATTATTAATATTTTTACCCTTTATAGACGCCATAGTCGCATATTCATATTCATGTGCAGCTTCGGGATGACTAATGCATTAGCAATGTGGAATGTGGACAGCCCCCCTCCCCCTGACTGTTGGCCTCGGATGATCTTACAATTTCCCAACACGTTCTGACTATCATGATGACTGAATGTGAGCAGTTTTAATTGCTCCAATTTAGTCTTGTATTTAGGCCTAATTGTCCTGGCTGGTGTTGTAAACCGGTATGAGATCTTCTTTAGCTTTCTCAACATTATTGTCGTTGTTTCCATTGGTTGTTCAGTTTTTACTTTATAGATTTTACTGGGGCCATTGGCCATTATTGGTAATGCAATGAGGCTGGTACCTTTGTTCTACCATTAATCAACTACGCGGCTCCCGTTTTTTAGGTCTCCGTAGGGAGACCTCTAGTATTCACTCCGTTGTTGTTATTGTTGTAATAAGTTGTTAATTTCCAGTTGGGTTTTGGTTTTATTTTGTCAGTTGGGCTTCTTACGGCGCAGTAGTGGCAAAGTTGGTAGAGGGTGGGACTTGGAATCTCTAGGTACCGAGTTCAATCCCCTTATCTGTTTTTTTTTCTTTGTTGTAAGATTGGTAGTAAGCCATTGAAGGAGACAGTTCATGCGGTAGTAGACGCAGACCTTTGAGTTATTTCGCGCTTGATATTATAACAAACGATACCGTATAGTCGAGTCAATCTGTATAAATCCCAAAGGTAATTCGCAATCAATCCGAATCCCTTTTTTGGATTATTTATTACCTAGTTATTTGAATAATACAAGCCAAAAAAAAATATATAATTAGGGAAGAGCAAGAGTGATGTTGCAAAACAATTTAATTAATTGTACAATATGCTCTGATTCATTGAATGAATACAATTTACAGTATTACAGTGGACTGTCGATAATGACCAGTAGTGCTGTTACACCCCCCCCCCCCCCCCCCCCATTCTTGTTACTCCATAGTGAGTGATTCATGTTACCCCCCATTCATACACTTTTTTCACTTTTTGGTGGTGTTAGCATGATAATGTAAAATAAAAAATTTAATAAGTAGGCCTATGATAAGATAATTTATTTACATATTGAGTCCGAGTTCAATAAAACCATTGAAATCAGTTAACCTTTTAACACCTGGCACTGGAATTGAAGCGAAATTAATGAACTTCACGCTGAGAAATAATTATATTTTTCTCATAACTAACCGACGATACGGATAATATCATGAACTAGTTCATGTTCTGAGCTGTAATAGATATAACCTTACCGCAGCGCCGAATATAGATACATTAATGGCTGAATTGATACTTGATACATAGTTTGCATATTTCAGAGAAACACAAACCCCTTATATAAATAATAGATAGGCCTACTACTGTACATTGTCCGACACCATGTGTATGCTGTCCCTGTCACTATCCATATTAACGACCAATTATTGGGACATTATAATTAATTATTTTAATGAAAAAAAAAACCAACATACAGTACTGTAGTATCCAAAAGCTATTATAGGTAAGGGGTGATTGATGATAGAGTAATATGATAGTTGAATCCTTTATCTTTTGTTCGTGGAAGACGGAGAGTGAGAATTGAGCGCGTATTGCGATAACAACATGAGGGGTACCCGCTCGACTGGGCAGATTGCGAATGAGTCGAGCTGATAAACAAAATCCTAATAAAGTTTATAAAGTAAATTCAATTCTGGTATTCCTTGAACCGAAGAACCTCATACTATTTGTTTCGTTTGGTTTATGAAGCGTTTAATAACTAACACACAGTATACAGTATTTCTGCGCTATTACAAAATGTTATTAATCAAATGCTCGGAGTAGTGTTACGAGTAGGATTTGCAAACTGGTGGTATACAGTAGGTGTGTTGGTTAATAACTGTAGGCCTAAGCTGCTTGTAATATTTAAGTTCAACATATATCCGTTTTTATTAAATATTATTGATTGCAATGTAATTCAACGCTCAATTCAACTAATTCAATTTATTAACAAAATAATAAATCGAAAATTACATTTAAATATACTTTTCAGTAAGTTGACAGCCATTATTAACATGCAGCCAAGTTAATCGGGACATTATGATGATTACAATTACAAAAATACGTATTTTTAGGACCCCGTAAGGGATCAAAAAATTGAAAATAGAGAATTAAACAGAGAATATATTCTGACTACATTATGGCGGCACAGCGAGAAGCAATTTATATGCTTCGATCCTTCAAATCCAACCGCTAACCGGGTACAGTACTTCAAACTCGGTAAGGAATCATGGTATGCTATATACTGTATATCTATATATAGCATTCCAAGAAGGAATGGAGAAAGTGGACGGAATTATGTAAGAATAAATTGCCTATTAGGTTGATAAATTATCAGTATATAATATCACAGACTGTCTCATTTTTGACCAAACTTCAGATTTTTTCTAAACTTTTGACGGACTGCATACGATCGCCGACTTATTTCGGTTTTTATCAAAAGTCTAAAACTACCGGTACCGACTGAAAGATTATCCGACTTTTCACTAAACATCAGATTCTTTCTAGGCCTGTGACGGACTACATACGTACCAAGATTGGTTTAATTTCATCAAAGAATGACCGAGTTATTAGCAATCAAATATTGGACGCCGACAGACAACTCGCTAGTGTTACCCATATATGCTAAGGCATCGCTCACGTCGTGGCTCGCCTCACATCCAAATAAAAAATGGTACAACTACCGTTGCGCATTGTACTGTACGTACAGGGGCTAATACTGTATATAGAGATAAGTTAATGAATGCTGTTGTATAAGGAATTGATTTACAGACAATTTCAATCTTTCGATGTTTCAAATCGAAAAAAAGGGTTAAGAATGAAGTAGTTACTGTAGGCCTATATCGGACGGTACAAATATGGAACGAAATTCAAGATTATTTTTTTCATTATCTATAGAAGACCAACATTTCTTGAGAATGAACTTCGACAGCTCTCAAGAAATGTCTGATAGTATGAGCATAATATCCAGGGATGGCTTGCTTGAGGATTTGGATAACTTCTGATTTTTAGGATAATGGATCCGTAAGTTATGTGAATTCATTTATAATTCGACTCCATTAGACTCCATTAGAATTCATGAGACTCCACAAGCTTGATACGCGAACGGAGCCGCTCCCCTTTGCAGGTCAATACTTTCGACGTGAGGGTCAGCCTGTGTACTGTCTTATGCTTTGGCAGCGTCATGGACTGAATGAGCTTGATGGACAGAATATGATATTCTTGAGACGCCTCTTAAACGACACCGGCCTTCAAGGTGTGGATGATCTAGCAAATGCCATGGATAATAAAGGGAGCTGTGGCGGCGGAATATTGTCAACAAGCCGGCACAGCATTCTTAATGCACCATGCCCCGGAATATGCTGTATTATGGTAATTCAGTGACACGCCCCCCCCCCCCCCTCTAATTGCTCTACAAATCGTAATAAGATTGCATGAAATTTGAATGAGATAGTTTCACTTCCCGACCAATTAGTGGGTGAGCCAGAAAGTTTATTTTTGCTTTCAAACCTAGCTACAAGCGTTTCGCCTTTGTTAAAAGTGCCTTCTTCGAAATTGCACCGTTACACCGCATTCATTATTCTTAGAATTCATAGTGATTTGTTGGTAACGATGTTAGGACAATTGCGACCAGGACAATTGCGACCCGGTGAATTGCGACCCGGACAATTGCGACCCATGATTTTAGGAAAAATTGATGGGTCGCAATTGACCGGGTCGCAATTGTCCGGGTCGCAATTGTCCTGGTCGCAATTGTCCGGGCCGCAATTGTCCTGGTCGCAATTGTCCGGGTCGCAATTGTCCTGGTCGCAATTGTCCGGGTCGCAATCGTCCGGGTCGCAATTGTCCGGATCCAGATAAAAAGATATAATGTATTTCATTGATAAATATCATTGTATATCATTGACAATTGCGAGGGTGCTACCCGGACAATTGCGACCCGGACATTAGCGACCCGGACAATTGCGACCCATAATTTTTATTTAAAAACATGGGTCGCAGTTGACCGTGTCGCAATTGTCCGGGTCGCAATTGTCCGGGTCGCAATTGTCCGGGTCGCAATTGTCCGGGTCGCAATTGTACGGACTCCGTTGGTAACAATATACAACTGAACAGGCACGGATTCCAAATATGTAAATACATTAGAATTTTGTTGTGAATTGATGTTGGGAATTAGCTGAGGTAGGCTATGGGTATTAGAAAATTGCATGTACTGTATTTCCTTCCGTTGCAGGCTATTTATGCTATTGAATAACTAAGCCATGTTCTCGAGCATGGTGTACTGTACAGGTGTTCACAGGGTGTGTACAAGGACACTGAGAATAATCCAGTTGTGCATCCAGTAATCTGAATCCAGTAATCCAACATGTTTGCCCAGTTGGGTAACGTTTGGATTGCCACACGCGGGGTCGTTTACTGTTAATTACCCCAGCTCTCACCAAATACAAAGGGATCGAAACGTAACTGGATGGCTAACCAGGAGCTCAGACCAATCAGTGCCGAGTTGCGATCAATTAGCATTTAGACACTTTCTGATCCGAATTTGCATAATGGCTGGGTATTTAAGGCGATGTTTCGTCACATTTACCCTCATACAGCGGAACCCTCAGTACTTTTCAACCTTCACAGGAGGTGTCGAAAAATCCCTACCACCCGAAAGACCGCCTGCACATTTCAGGGCCGGTCCTCACAAACTGGACACGGAAAGGAGTTTAATAATCCACAAAAACAATCTACCCAAATAATTATAACATAAAACTTATGAAAGTTAATTCATGTTACGTATTTATTATGGGCTTTCAATGTATTATTATGTATAGCGGTACTTACATAAAGCATGTCGAATGCCAGCTCCAGATAAGTGTGTTTGAGGAAGTAGCGCGCCGTGTACCGCTCTGTATGGCCTCGCTCCGGGTCCCGACTGTCATTCAGGGTATCCTTGAAAACCTCCTTACAGAGGTAAACCTTCCCGCTGACGAGAATGCGATTTATCTTACGGAACTTTACGTCGGCGAGCCCGTCGCGCCCGTAGGCGAACGTGCCACGGTAGCCAACCGTGATGGTCCCGTCCACGGCGCCCGCGGGTGGAGTGAACCCGAGGTCCGGTCGCAACTGTTTCTCGATGGTTCCGACCAGCCCCGCGATCTGGAAGTATTCCGCCTCCAACTTGAGTCGTTCGCCCTCCGTGAAGCTCTCCGGGAGAATCAGCCGCGAGTTGCGGAGGTAGTCGAGGATGTAGCGGAACAGTTGGCCGTCCCTGTCTATGAAGAAGCGGCCCCGACTGTCTTTGATCGAGGGTTTCTTGCCGGTGAACATGAGCGCGAGTTGGGATTCCGGGATTCGCGTTAAGGTCGACAACGCGGTAGTGTACAGCTGGCCGCCCACATTCAACTCTACCACCGGGCCGAATGTGACCCCTCCATTCTGTGATTGGACGCCGCTGTCATTGCCAAGGGATACGGTGCTGGACGACATTGCGGGTTCCGATTGTTTATCTTTTTGCTCCACGACCGGCTGTTGGGAAGATTCAAATTTCATGACTTATGATGAAGCGAATATATAATAAATTAAAGTAGGAATTTAATAAATTAATAAATATTTATTTGATGAATTTTATAAACCCAACCAGAATTAACTAGTTACGAAAACATTTATAACAAATATTAATTAATATTATATTTTTTCTTTATATTCTATCAAGCAAACAAGCGTCCGTAGCCCGGAGACAACCCCCTGGTACTCATTTTATCGACCCCAGTGGATTAAAGGCTGAGTGGACCCTGGCGGGGTTGAACCTACAACATATAGATTGAAGGACCGGCGCTCAACCAACTGGGCTGCCTCGCCTGTTATTATAACATTATATAATGATATATTTTTATTTAACCCTTGTATTGTCGGGCCTACTGATAGTCAAAGGGCTTTTTTATCTTTTTATTTTTAAAGTTTAGAAATTTTAACTACTCTTAGGTGTTTTTTACTAATAAGATTAATAAAACACAAAATTGATAAAACCAATAACGAGTTTTCTTCAAAAATAAAGCGAAACAAAGTATCTAACACAACAACAAGAACAGTGAAACAAACAGACATAACTGGAACGAAATACATAATTATAAAACAAGATAATAATTAATTTATCAATGTTTACACGCCGTGAAAATTACGCAGAGTGACAAGGAAACATAAATTATTTTGAATAAATAAAAGAAGGCGTTGTTTTTATGTTAAACATCTCCCTCCCAAGGCCCATTAACAACACGGGAGAAAGGGGCTTTTGGAAAGGACGTAATTATATATATAGGCTCTCTCTTATAAAACATTCCAAGAACAACGCCCCTGAGCTTGCTTGTCTCTAACACAAGGAACTATAAACATAGTGCTTAATAACAAGAAGCAAGAGCGACGAATGAGAGATGGTTTATTGTGTGAGCAATTGTACATAGTAAGTAAATCCTCTAGTTACCAACCCCACCTTGTTGTTCTACGATACAGTGGAAGTTATGTAAATGAGGATGAGTCGCGCTATATTTGCAAAGAATTACGACGCCTCCTAAATGGAGGTTCACAGAGAGCCGACACTTTAATAGCCATTTCACATCACAGATAAAAAGAAGGATAAGAAATAATTATTTAAGAGTTAAAATAGCCCAATTATTGTGATATGTCTCCATACGGTATGTTATTGAAGAATAATTGGCAAAAGGCGAAACTGAAACAATTTCATATATTGATAAATAGGAAAATAGTGTGTGGGGGATGGGGGGCATGCTTGGAAATAGCTGGCTTATGTACTTTATGGGAATCAACAAATGGACGCAAAATTAGTAAATGGAAGGGGTTAATTAAGTGGTAGGGGAGGGGGTAAACTATAATTTTTCAATTTTTAGATTTCATCGAGAGCAAATTTTTATCATGATTCAAAATTTTAAACCAGTCTAGCAATATCTGTCTTACTTCTAGAGATATGGTTGTCTGTCCGTTTTACTGTAGGTCTGACCGTCAGTATGTCTCCAAACCAACAAAAAGTCATCAAATATAAAACTGACACTCGTCATGAATTCTGCGACCAGGAAAACCCCTACAGCTAAACTTTTAGCTACATGGGTGACATTTTCTTATATTTGACGGACAGATTGTCGGATGTCAAGTCA
Organism: Nemertoderma westbladi; assembly: GCA_032718475.1. Classification (NCBI taxonomy): domain Eukaryota; kingdom Metazoa; phylum Xenacoelomorpha; order Nemertodermatida; family Nemertodermatidae; genus Nemertoderma; species Nemertoderma westbladi. The sequence goes on along the minus strand of JAUCBJ010008880.1, from coordinate 10,964 downwards.
GATAGACCGACCGACAGACAGACAGACAGACATACAGACTAAGTAAATTATATTAAAGGGGAAAACTGACCGCCTACTCAAGAGCTGTAACGTAAACATTATACCTACTTCGATATTTAATATCCAGCTCTAACATAACAGTATTGTTAATACAGGTACGGTACCCTAATGTTAAATTTTATATAAAATTTATTTAATTTAACTTCCTCCTTCGCATCTCTCGTGAAGAAAAGAGTTTTGTAATGTATTTCTAGTTTTCGAAATAAAGTGTCTAGTTTTAAATTTTCGAATTAATCAATTTGTTTTTCTCGTGTCCCAGCCAAACAGATATTGACAATAATCACAACAAAATAACATATTAGACCAAACAATAATAACAGCAGGCATAAAAACATAGTTTACTTACCTTGTCATATAATGTATGTAGAAGACAATTAGGAACCAAATTTTTTATATATAACTAAACGTTGCAACACAGGAGGCCTATAATGGATAACTCGTAGTTACTAAAGTAATAATAAAAAAATAGGCAAAACTACAGTATTGAAATTCCTAAGTAAAGGAGTGGTGATAATCTCCCGCCCCACAGTATTATACAAATATTAATGAGATTGCGTGAAATGTAAATGAAAATATTTAATTTACATTTCAATATTTTGGTTCAGGCGATTGAGAAAAGTATTAATTATCAATGTTGCAGCAGTCGCGCAAAGCGAGGGTTTTTGGGTGTGAGTTTACTGTGCAAAAGAAAGCGTGTATACTGCTGCTCTATTGCTGTCCGTAGTCGCTCTCTTGCTGGAATAGTAGTGATGAAGACACCGTTCCTTGCGGATGGTACTGCACCATAATGTTACGACTTTGTACAATTTCGGACTTGCCATCCATCAATGAGGTAGTCTTCTACAATAACTGAGCACTTCTTTACCGATACATAACTCTACCTTAACGTTTCTTCACCGGCTGCTTAAGGATACTGGACTTGAGAACGTCGTGGTACTTGGGGTCTTTATTGTTCATCGAGGGATTTGGAGGGGCGTTGTTTACGGCATTGCTCAATAGTAAAGGCCGATAATGTCATATCATTTAGGAACAAAAATCACAGGCGAAAGTCCCACATTGTTGGAGACATAATAAATAATCATGTAATAGCCAAACGCCTCTATCATCAGCTTTCTCTCAACGAAATTCGAGACATTGCTACATATTTGGAATCCTGGCAACGCAAACTTTCTAATGATATAATTATATCATGACTACTGTGAAGAATGGCGGCGATACGAACGGTACTATTTCGCAGAAGACACTTTTTGAAAATGCTTATAAAAAAATTAAAGGAAAAATAGAAAATTCCGGCTTCATGTTTCAAATTTAAATGTTTCAATTCTAAATTAAAATTTTACGAGATATGATAAAGAAATGTCGAAACATTTGAGGGGGTTTCGTGTCAACAGAAAATATTACGGGTCATAGTGTAATATGATGATATTAGTAAACAGAAACATAGATTGCACCTTGCACAGTCCTAATATCATACCGGTAATAACATAATCCTAATATCCTAAGAACATAATAACATGACCCAATGCATATAGCTTTGCAATTATAAATAAAATAACGAAAGCTGGAAGTATAATTAACATTTTAATAAATAATGGAATAATGGTTTTGTATGCTTGCATGATTCCTCGAATCCTGATTGGATAATATTTCTAGTCCAGGGATCCCCCCAGCTGGAGGCCATTTAAGGTGTAACTAACAAAGATCACATTCGGGCCTTACAGGGAAGCCAGCCACTCTCGGCTACAAGTTGCAGCGGAGCCACATGAAAATAAGTCCAATGATAGAAGGTCGTACTGTAGAGTACAGTTCATGGACACAACCGGTTCCCTTGGTGGCAAGATTTTATTCGGAAATTAGGTTTGACTATTTCTCCAGTTAGTGGGCACTCTTATTTATTTGGGCAGAATTGACAGGAACTAACACTGCTAACCATTACTGCACATTCACATCAAATAAAAATCTGTATTGAGTTAGCAGGTTAGATGTAAGGAAGGGAGGAATAGTCCAGCAGTAAATAAGCGAGAATTAATGTGTTTTGGTCACATAATCCTCAGGGGATAGAAATATTTTGGCCACTTTTAACTAAAAATAGTAAAGAATAGAAATATACAAGATTTACAATTCCGCTGGGAGTAAAAATCAAAGCCCATGGTACATCGAACCCCGGTGAACGAACCATAGTTCACCTCGGTAAACGACCCATACCGCGCACCTCGGTAAACGACCCATACCGCGCACCTCGGTAAACGACCCATACCGCGCACCTCAGTAAACGACCCATACCGCGCACCTCGGTAAACGACCGATAGTGCGCCTCGGTAAAAGACCCAAGGTTCACCTAGAAAAACGAAAAATGGGCACCTCGGTATACGACCCACTCTGCAACTCGGTAGACGAACAAATGTGCACCTCGGTAAACGATTCAGTGTTCACCTCGGTAGACGAACCAAGGTGCACCTTGGTAAACGAATCAAGGTGCGCCTCGGTAAACGACCCAAGGTTGAACCTCAGTAAACGACCCAAGGTGCAAAAGCTTTTGTGGGATATAACTGGCCCTTTTGCTTCGCAATCCAGTTTCCCTCAATGCGCTCAAATACTCTAAAGAAAAACTCCCTAACTCAAATGATGCAAGCTACCGGCTGATTGGCTGATTTGCTGTACGTATGGCCTCTTTGTTCTGTTCGATCAACCAACCAGAGCAAGGTCAACCAAGCAGAGTGATTCATCCTGTGTGTTGGCTAAGGGCTGCAAAAACCCGAATAGTTCGGCATTTAGACATTCGTGGAATCTGTGGAATATGGAACTCTGCCAATGAGAGCTTTTCCTCTTTGTGTTGAAAGCTACCTGCAACAGCTCACAGGGTTCAGTGTGTTGGTTTTTCCAGAAGCCTAGAACATCGGCTATGGAATTATTCTGAATTATTCCAACATTAGAACGACTTTAATTATAAGAACACATAACTGTTACCATGGCACGCAGTGGACCGGTACGGTACGGTACGGTACGGTACCTACTGCTGTATTACACATTATTTACTGCTATTTACTGTTTGTTATTAATTGTATCAGTTGTTTACATATTGTTATTTGGAGAATAACGATAAACGATCAGAAACCCCGATCTTCTTGATACACTAAGGTTAGAGAGACCGGTTACATATAGCAATTGCGACTTATATTATCGTGGTTTGTAGTGAATTGAATGCTATTTTATAGGCCCTACAAATGTCGGTTGCTATTCTCTTTATATATGATTAAAATCAGTGACTATTGGCAATTCAGTGTGCAGCGGTGTGCAATAGTCTGTATGTGCTTGTCCGCGTAACAAAGCATCTCCTAAAGAATGCACCTTATGTGTAACTTATAATCCATTCCGTTGTGTTTAGTGTAAGCCATAGCTCTGTTTATATAGATAGAGCGCCACGTCCTAAAGGAACTGCTAATATTTCCCGAAAGTGAATGATATTTATCAGGAATTATATTAACGATCAATCGAATAGTACGGTAGGCCTGCACCGCAATCAAATTAAAGCATCCGAATCCAGTCTCCCGGGTATATCCAGCGGGTGAATGGTTGCGCATAGACTGGCTTCGGCTAATGTTGGATTTATTTGTGTCAAATACTTGTCATAGGCTAAAGTCGATTTATAACCTAGAAGACATATAGATTTGGCGGGTTAAACTGCCAAAGGTCTTAAAAGCGCGAACAGTAACAGTTATAATTCTGATTGCAGTGTAGGCAATAAATACAGTTTACTATTGTTCTGGTAAGAACAATAACAGATACAGCTTCTGTATTGCAGTAGGCAATAAAGCTGAAGTACCGGTTAACCGGTACCTAGTAGGCCTGACTACCTAACCACCCGGACCGGTACCTACAGCAGTACAGGTACAGCAGTATTATTCGAATTTGATAATTATATACCGGTAGGCTTTAATAATTAATCAGGGACTGCAGCCCTGGTTTTTTATTGAGATTTTACTTATTTCTGTCAGTTTTATTTACTTGTAGGCCAGTATTGAGCAGAAGGTGTGTAAGCCTGCTCAGATTGTATAGACAATTTGTAGGCTGGACTGTTGTCTGACTGTTGTTAAGTCTGAAGGGACTGTAGTGTGTGTAGAGCGTATGTCCGAAAAAGTACTAGTTAGGAAAGTAGGGGCTGCCAGTGCTGTGAGGTGAACCCCCTCGAAAGAATAAGTCGTACTACTCGGTTAGAACGCATACTAACTAACCATTTCGGAGTCTGCATATACTGTAGTTTATTTAGGCTTGATAGTAGTCTGCCAGCGTTTGGTCTGTACTTTGTTTGTGTAGTTTGTACGGGTAGCGTAATATTTCTTATTTAGACAATTTGTAGGCTGGATTTTCCTGGCTGTTGTTAGGTCTGAAGAGATTTCGGTGTGTGTAGAGTGTATGTCCGATAAAGTGCCAGTTGGGAACGTAGGGGCTTCCAGAGCTGTGAGGTAAACCCCCTCGAAAGAATAAGTCGTACTACTGGGTTAGAACGCATACTAACTAACCATTTCGGAGTCTGCATATACCGTAGTTTGTTTAGGCTTGATAGTAGTCTGTCAGTGTTTGGTCTGCATTTTGTTTGAGTAGTCTGTACGCGTAGCGTAATATTTATTATTAAGAGTTTATGCGATTATTCGCAACATTCATATCCCCAAGTTTATTCCTACAGTAATTGTGCTTGTTATATATACCGTTATAGTTAAACTAACCCCGGTACTACATCAGGGCTGCTTGGCGTAGGTAAAGACTGGTGATTTTGTGCCCCGGTCACTCCAGCAGATACCGTGGTTCTTTTAGCTGTTCAAGTATTTTTAACTACTGATTATTTGTTGTATAAGTACTTGTACCTAATTTAGGGTTTAGTGTACAGTACTTTCCGAAGGTGATTAGTGTGTGGGCAGTATATTTGTGTTGTAAAGTGGTTAATAGGCACGTTGGTTCTGGTAGACCGCGGTAATTAACTTCTAGGTAGGAACACTCCGTGATACATAACGTAGTACTTATAGCGATACGGCTATAAGTCGTCAGACGGTGGTATTTTCCTATCTGGACAACGCAGTATATTTACTACTACTTATTATTTTCAAATACCGTAGTACCCTGTCCTTTGTAATAACCAGATATTCTAACCCTTTGTTAGGCTGGTTTGTAGACTTCTTGTAAAATTACCCTAAAAATTCGTACTTGTAATTTTTGTGTTTATTTAGAGATTGTAATCTCACCCGAATTGTACGTAATTTGTAGTATTAAGTAACTTAGGTAAATTAGAATTATTTGTTTTAGTGTCCCACAAGTAGCACTTCACTGAGAGCGCACAGCTTCTGTGTAGTGACTCCCCCCAGAAATAATAACATTTATTTCAAATATTGACAAAACCCATTTTAACGGGTATATATATTATAAATCAACTCAAACGATTTATAAATAGTAGGCCTGCCATACATCAATTAGGTCTAAATATCAGTTGGACTACTGCTCAAATAATGGTAATAAAGTAAGTAAAGTAACCAAGTAACCCCTAAAAATTCAGAAATTCAATTATTTAAAATAATTGACATACCGGTATTTACCATAGGTTTATTATATTTATTTCTATAAATTTTAGGCTGAAATTATACCGGTATTCTGTAATTAATTCTAGTCTGTAATTATACTTATATATATACATTATAAGTGTAAGCTGTATACCGGTATTCACGATAGGCCTATTATATATTTATAAATTTAGGCTGAAATTATACCGGTATTCTGTAATTAATTCTAGTTAATAATTATACTTATATATACTATAAGTGTAAACTGCATACCGGTATCCACGATAGGCCTATTATATATGTATATATTTGTGCTGGAATTATATACCGGTATTCTGTGACAAACCTAGTCTGTAATAATACTTATATATATACTATAAGCATACCGGTATTCTAATATATTATATATATATCACGCTACACTGAGTAGCAGTATCGGTAATTAATTACTAGGCTAACCGTGATACTGAATTACTAGATTTGCTTTAACTGTAATATAGCAGTAGGCATTCAACTGTGCAAACAAATATGTCTGACACAAAGCAAAACCTGTCAGACAGTCTCTTAGATACAACCATCTGTGACCCAGACAGGAGTGTGGAACGTGTAGGACCGAAGTTCAACTCACCTCCTACTGTAAGAAAGATCATCCCTCCCGTAGTAATATCAGACCCTAGGCTAGTCCAACATCGTAGGTCTGTCATAGGCACTAGAGCTCAGGTCAAGCGGGACCAAGAAGTAGCGGAACAGCAACCACCCGCGAGCCGAGAACTTATTTCTCAACGGCCCGACAGCTCCAGTAGTGAGGATACTGTAGAGCTGACACCCGAGCGCGGAGCAAAGATGACGGATGCGGTTTATTCGGATCCCCTTCTCATCCTTCCTGCAGCCGTACTCACTAGAGTATTGATCGCGGTGGAAGAACACCAGATTGATTGGGCGAGAAGTAAGCGATCGACCAAGGATAGTTATGCGGGATACACAAGGGAAGAACTGAAGTCTATTGTCGAGTCGCAATGGAACTTCCCCGGACCCGGACTCCCGTTTGACTTATCGGAAGCTGCCTGGGAAGACATACACAGGATGGGAGTAACAAAAGAAACCATCGATCCAGCTGTGTGGAAGAGGTCAGCAGCAGGATACGTACAGGGATTCTTCAGCTCTATGGAGCGATTAAAAGAACAACTGTTTCAACAACCCCAAGGACCTCAAGAGCAGGGACAGCTGCTTTATCAAGTTAGAGAAAGAATTCTACGAATCAGGCTAATCTTATCGGCCTTTGAGGAGGCTTCTAAAAGAAGACAAGACACGTCGTTGCAAGTTGCCGTAAAGACTTGGTTTCAATGGGTGAGTCTCCAGGTTCAAGGAACGGCTCAGTGGAAAGCTCAGCTGGATGAGCGCTCAACCCATGGAGAATCAACAGACGCTACATTTTCCCAAGTGGAAAGTGAAGTGACGGCAGAGAAACCGCATAAGAGGGATGCCATTGACATCTATCTGTCGGACTATCAACGTTTTGTAGGAGATGAAGAGTTGAGGAGAAGGCTAGATGGACTTAGCCCTAATAGTGAAGGAGCCAAGCTTGTGTTGGACGCAATAGATGCGGATAGGATAGCTGCGAACCAAGCTACATTTGATGAACGCCTCCGCATCACTAGGGTCCAAGAAGAACAAGTAAAGAAAAAACGTATAGAAGACAGAAAGACAGCGGCAGTGGCAGCAGCAGTAGTAGCGGCAGAAGCGAAAAGAAAAGCGGCAGCGGCAGCAGCAGCGGCAGAGGTAGAAGCGGAAAGAAAGGCGGTAGAAGTGGAAAGAAAGGCGGCAGTGGCAGCGGCCGAAGTGGAAAGAAAGGCGGCAGTGGCAGCGGCCGAAGCGGAAAGAAAGGCGGTAGTGGCAGCGGCAGAGGCAGTGGCAGAAGCTGAAAGAAGAGCATCTGAAGAGACCACCCAACTGGAGTTGGAAAATATTCAAGAGAATCAAGACTGCATAAATAAACAGTTAACAGCTAGTCAAATGCAGATGATGGGTTGATCAACTCCCAAAAGACAGGGATATACATCATCTGAGGAAGGCGATACCACCGATCCTGAAGGCAGAGGAAATAGATCTCGTCTAAGCAGACGTAGAAGAATGTCCCACCGTCAGAAATTGCCTGATTTGCCCCCAGCTGTTAGAAGGCAACTAAATAACACAAACTTAGGTAGTATAGAACCCACAGACCAAATAATTAACATAGAAAGACTCCCTACTATAGTAGATGAGCCTGAAATAATTAGGCCTGTTCTCGAAGCCACCCCTTCGGTGATAGAGACACCTGTACTCCCTGAACCTACCTCTAAATTCCCTCTGCACAGCACGAAGCTACCTGTGCCCCACAGAACCACCCCTGAAATTGTTCATGTCCTGGACTCCGAGCGAAATATTCATGACTTGTCACCTTTTGTCCCTCGTCCGCCCGCTACAACGTTGGCGCCTCCCGCTTTGGCGGTCGAGTGGGTAGATGAGGGACGACGGGAGATGGGTCTCCTGCTCGGACAGCTGAGGGAACAACATTCTCGCTCCTCTCAGCAGGCCCAGGAGATGGAGGGAACTGTGCAGCAGTTAAAGGGAACAATTAGAGAGAGTAGGTTAGAGTTGCAAGAAGTGCAGCAAAGTATCGCGTTAGAACGCGATAAATTAGTAAATACACAAAAGGGTATACCACCAACCCCGGTAACAATGTGTCAACCTGTTAGGTCTGAAGTATTTCATGCGCAAGGTGTGGAGCCTACACGCATCTATACTGCTAGCGAAGTAGAAACTCCTATAGTGAACCCTATTAAGGGTAATTATAGACCTGTTGATAATGATATTCCCTATAGACCTGATAATAATCCGAGAAATTTATATACCGATAACTCGATATTAAATAATATGATGGCCCAAGAAAGTTTTACGCGTCAAATGGCTAGAACCGAAGCCCGTCAAGCGGTAAAGGTGGGAGAGATCGTCAAGTTCAATGGAGATGAGATGAAATGGTTACCTTTTAATGAATATTACAAAGATAACATACAGAACTCTGTACTATCTAATGGAGAGAAACTTAGATTCCTCATCGAGTGCTTGGAAGGATCTCCCAAGTTAATGGTGTTAAAGTTTATTGGACATCCAGATGGATTAAGACAAGTTTGGGATACACTGAACATCAGGTATGGTAATAGGACTAACATAGCTAGGTATTTATATGCGAAATTAATGGCGCCCCGAAAGTTTCTTAGCAGCGAGATTATAGAGTTTTCCGACGAGATTCAGGAGATCTGTAGACAACTAGATTGGTTAGGTAAGTCTCATGAATACCAGAATTCTATGGTTGTAGGAGCCTTAGCATCTAATTTGCCCAAGGGCGGAGTAGGTACACGCTGGGACAAGAAAGTATTATATATGATGGAGCAACAACGACGAGACCCTACCATGGCTGATCTCATGTCATTCTTGGATAGCGAGGTAAAACTACAGCTCCTAAAGCAGTCCAGAGAGAAGACACCGGAAAATAAGGTAAGTGAGAAACCCGTTTCTAGGAGAAAGGTAATACCAGTGTGTTATACAGACGATGGCGAAAGCCAGGCTTCTCGAGAGGAAGACAGCGGGAAAGACACTGAAAGATCATACTATGACAACACAACGCCTAAGGACGTAAGTAAATTCAAGTCTCGAACCAATGACAGGAGAGAACAGGTAAGAAAAACTCCTCCCACGTCTCCTAAAAGAATTCACGGAAGAAAGCCCGAGGAAAGAACGAGCGTGCACCACACAGCACATGTTAAAGTAAGTAACATCAAGCCCAAATGTGTGTTGTGCGACGGGCCCCACCGTTTAAATGTGTGTAATGAATTCCTAAAGAAATCATTAAAGGATAGACGTGAAGTCATGTGGGATAAGCGGTTGTGTTATCACGACACCAACGCGAGGACACCAACGGCGAACCTGTAACTCCGACGCAAGGTGTGCGAAGTGCGGCGCGAAACATCATATTTTGTTGCACACCGAATTCGAAAGAAACAGCCCGAGTCAGGTAAGTGAGTCCGAACTACATGTCCAATTCAGTGATGTGAACGACACTGACCAAAGTTCTGAGATGGAAGGATTCTATACGGACGAATTCTCAGACGAAAACGAATCCTGTTACTTAATAAATACCGCAATGTATCGAGCACTTACGTATGAGAAGGAAACCGACAGTGAGCTCCCCCTAACTACTTCTGATCGACAACCATCTTGGAAAGCGCCAACTTCCAATGTAGGAATCCGAGAATTTCCTGTAGTACAGTTAAGGGTCCACGGACCTAAAAGGAGTTATATAGTGAACGCCCTCCTTGACTCCGGTAGCACAGGAACATTCATCGACAAAGAACTAGCCGAAGACATCTTTGCTGGACAACCCAAGTTCCGAACTAAGCTAAATATGTCAGGAATTATGCAGGTTTGGAAATCTACCGTAATAGCGGATTATTATGTAGGTGCGTTGTCCACCCCCCAGGATGAACTAGGAGAACACAGCATAAGGTCAGTAAAAATGGTAGCGATAAAGAACTTCGCGACCAGCCAAGTGGAACCTTATAACTGGGATGAGGACGATTTCACCCAGCAGCTTGAAATACCTAGATTCAACACCGATTACCCTGGAGTCCAAATACTCATCGGTCAAAATGCGCATGAAGCGCTCGAGACATTGGAGAAACGGCCTGCTCAACCGCAACCACTACAAGCTTATGCGGGAAGAACTAGAGTGGGTTGGTACTTTACTGGCCCTTCCCGTAGAACTCTCATGGAAAGATTACCGAAAGAACAGTTTTTTCCACGACCACCTCCCTAATCCAACAAATATCTAGGGACTCCATAACGTAACAACATACGGAGTGGGTGTGTGACTATATTATTTTATATTTGTTTTTATTATTTTATATTTATGTATGTATTATTATGTAATTTTATTATAATCGTTTTCTTTAATTTTATTTAGTAGAATGTTATTTTAGCGATTATTTAGTAGATTAGTGCAATATATATTAGTGTTCATTACTTAATTACTTATATATTATATATTTAGAGCGACGGCGAGAAATAATTCTTTTTCTCTTTCCTTACTGTCCGTATTACATTACAAATACGTAACTACAGTAAGATGAAATGTCCGTACTTATTAAAGTACAATAAAGCTCCTACTATATTCAAGTATTATTGGTAAGCAGAGTATTAGGAATGCAAATTTCAGATCCTCGTGTCTCGGCTAAACCACTACTACTACTACTACTAGGATCGGCATGCTGCATTGCAGCTGCATTTTTAAGAATGCTGTGCCGGCTTGTCAACAAAATT
>JAUCBJ010008879.1:0-37532 GCA_032718475.1 Nemertoderma westbladi | reverse complement strand
GTTATCTACCCCCCCCCCCCCCCCCCCACCCCCCGTCCCACCCGGTCTGGGTACCGCGTTACAGCGGAGAGATGGACCGGGGATCGGCAAGATTAAGGTCAGTATCAAGCTCCCAAGGTTGAATACTCCCGCTATTTACCCCCCCCCCCCCCCCCCCCCCCCCCCCCCACCCCCCGTCCCACCCGGTCTGGGTACCGCGTTACAGCGGAGAGATGGACCGGGGATCGGCAAGATTAAGGTCAGTATCAAGCTCCCAAGGTTGAATACTCCCGTTATCTACCCCCCCCCCCCCCCCCCCCCCCCCCACCCCCCGTCCCACCCGGTCTGGGTACCGCGTTACAGCGGAGAGATGGACCGGGGATCGGCAAGATTAAGGTCAGTATCAAGCTCCCAAGGTTGAATACTCCCGCTATCCCCCCCCCCCCCCCCCTGGCCATGTTGGATTCAGTTAGCTGGCCTGACGTTAATTGGTTACTCATTTAATTAAAATCGTATACCAATTCCTTCTGCTAGGTGATGTTGCGTATTTGTCCCGGCCCCTCGGCCTCCCATTGGATGAAGGTGGACCAGCGACGGAAACAGCTGACTATTCTGGAACCGGAGGGGTCCCGGCCTTCCAGTTCCGGTATCCGGACAACGCCCACCCGAATGTTCGCATTCGATTCAATATTCACTCAGGTTAGTTAAACCGGTTACTCACTTCGGTTAAACCGGTTACTCACTTCGGTTAAACCGGTTACTCACTTCGGTTAAACCTGTTACTCACTTCTACTTTATAACATTATTAATTCTTGATTTGGATATCTGGTGGAAGGGTTGGGGGGGGGGGGGGGGGGGGGGTCATCAACGTTAATTATTAATTAAGGGAAAAGAAAAGGGAAAATATTGGACGCAAATCCCATCTTGGCGAATTAATATCCCGCCTGTTAAATTATAAATTTAGAGAAAGGAGCAGGTTACAGTGGTACGTTATTTTAACCATAACAATAAACTAAAGTCAATAGAACAGGTTATGGTTTTATTTTTGGGAGTTATAAAAATGTAAAAAAAGTCGACTTCCGCAGGGGGAATGTTAAATGTAGAATCCGGATCCGCGTTTTACTCTGACCCATATTTCTGTACGAAACGCTCGTGATTTCATATTATAAACCATTCACTATCCAAGCCAGATCGCTATAAACATTTTGTGTAAAATTAATCTTTACAGAATTACAGTTTACCGGGGCTGTAAAAGTGGTAGGGCCTCCCTTTTACAAGAATTGTAATATTAAGTTTTCATAATCATACCTACTAGATTTAGTTTATGACCCAAATAACCGCCAAACATTCCCTTTTGATTGGCTTACAGGATTCCAGCCAACCAGACGTCTGTGCTGCTGTACTGACCGACACGGTACAGGCTGTCGTTGGGGGTGCAGACGCGTGTGTCTTTACTTACGGCCACTCGAAACACGGTCGGTCTACCACCATGGTGGGACGGGATGACGCCACCCACAACATTGGGGTCATTCCGTCGGCTATCAGCTGGTTGTTTAAACTCATCGGCGAACACAAACAGAGAACCGGAGCCAGGTTATTATAACTTATTTTTATGAAAGTAGGGAATTCATTGAATTTTTTTTTATTTCTTTTTTTATTTCATCACGATTATATTTAGGTAACGATTAATTTTTCCTAACGATTAAAGTTTCCCTACGACCAACTTTATTTCATATCGACTAACATTATTTTATCCCAACCAACTTTATTTTATCGCAACAAACTTTATTTAATCCCAACTAACTTTATTTTATCCCAACTAACTTTATTTTATCACAACTAACTTTATTTAATCCCAACAAACTTTATTTTATCCCAACTAACTTTATTTTATCCCATCTAACTTTATTTTATCCCAACTAACTTTATTTTATCCCAACTAACTTTATATTATCTCAACTAACTTTATTTAATCCCAACTAACTTTATTTTATCGCAACTAACTTTATATCTATTCTTGATTCGACTAACTTAATATCTTCTCGAGCTCGACTCTACCAAAATGATTTCATCTCGATTATCTTCATTCAATAAGTAATTTTTACTTGAACTATCCCAATTTCTTTCATCTCGACTAACCTTTTTTTTTATCTCGACTAACTTTATTTCCTCTTGTCTTACTTTATTTCATCTCGACTAACTTTAATTCATTTCGTATAACTTTATTTCATCTTGACTAACTGTTTTCATCTCGCTCGACTAATTTTATTTCATTTTATCTAACTTTATTTCCTCTCGACTACTTTATTTCCTCTTGTCTAACATTATTTCATCGCGACTACTGTCATTCCTTGTAGATTCTCAGTGCGAGTTTCCGCGGTACAGATAAACTCGCGCAGCCACACCCTCAAGGATTTACTGGCGGAGCAGGCGGCCTCAGGTTCCACCTGCTCCAACGGCCCCTCGCCTTCGGTCTACCTACAACGGGATCCCCTCAGCGGGAACCTCATGTACAATCTAAGCGAGCTGCGCGCCCCCAGCGTGGAGAAGGCATCGTTCTACCTGGACGCGGCGTTGGACGCCAGTCTGACGCGGTCCACAGACGGAGACGAGGACGCCAGGTAAACCACCTTTGTTTTCCGAACTTATTAAGTAGAACAGTCAATCAAAGTCGTTGGAGCAAAGGGAAATTCGTTACATATTTTAGTCACTTTTTATGATTAAAGCAGTTACTTTCAGTTTCGTCACATCGCACTGACACTGAGCTGGGTGTTTTGAATGTTTTTTTGTACTTTTCAAAGTTTCTAACTACAGTTGATAGATTAATTCCAATTCTAATTTTACCAAAACATGTTCAACTGATAATCTTTTTCTATCCCTCAGACACTCTCACACAGTGTTCACCCTCCATGTCTACCAGTACAGAGTGGAACGCACCGGTAAAGGAGGCGTCGTGGGCGGGAGATCCAAACTCAACCTCATCAATCTCTCCCCCTCCGAGCGTCTCGGCAAGGTCCGCGAGGGGCTCACCCAGTTCACCAACAACCTCAGCTTCAGCGCCCTCGGTAACGTGATCCTCGCCGTTATCAACGGGGCGCGCCACGTCCCGTACAAGGAATCGAAACTCACCGAGTTCCTCAAGGAATCCTTAGGGAGTTTATCGTGTCGAACTACCTTGATCGCTCACGTTAGTCCGTCGTTAGAATCGTTCAACGACACGCTGTCCACCGTCCAACTCGCGTCGCGGATTCATAGGATACGGCGGAAGAAGATGAAGTATAGCAGCACGAGTAGCGGGGATAGTTCGTGCGACGAGTCGGGAAGATTGCGGCGCTACTACGGGGCTCCGGTCCGGACCAACGCCAACCTCGATCCCTACAGCGACGGCGGGGGGACGTCCAGCAGCGAGCAGAGCTGCGACACCGTCATATATATGGGGCCGCAGGGGAATTGGTTGAGTGAAAGTGAACTCACGGACGGGGAAGGCCCACCCAAACGGCTCGCCCCAACCGCGGAGGCGCCGCCCACGTCGCTGAAACTCGCCGGAGCGGCGGCTCAACCGGTTCCGGCTCTCTTCTCGCCGACCGCCACGAAAATGGCGATGCGTCGTTCGTTGAAGCGAAGCAACGAGGAAGAAGAACCTCCTCTAGAACATCCTGTAGAACTCGAGACGCAATCGGAAGTCCAAGCGACCGCCGAACTCCGACCCCATTCCGCCCCCATCGAACCCAAACTCCCCCGCTCCTCCTCGGACCGCGTAGAAACTCCCCTCGTTCTCCTCCCGTCGTCGACGGCCCCTCCAACCGAGTCGCCCCTCGCTGAACCGACTCCGGATCTCCTCGAGACGATCGCGACTCAACTCGACTTGGATTCCTCCGGGTTCCTCAGCCCCTCCATGGAGGATCTCATAAGTAAATCGGTGGACGGGAACGACGATCTAAAGTCCGTCAGTTGCGGAGATGATTCGGCGTTAATGGAGGAACCAGAGGCCGAGGTTAGTTAGTTAATGGAGGACCCAGAGTATATTCCTAGTGGCCAATTAGAATGGTACACGTAACGTATACAAACAGCCACATACGGTACAAATTAGTATGTAGACATGTTCGTCAGTATCATAATATCACTCAAATAAGAGGTGTAACTGTTGTATTCTTCACTTTAACTATGTTTGTATATCTACATACAACATCTATTCCATCACATCCAGGACTCTTCAAAGGAGAGTGGACAATGGAACGCGTTGTCCGTGGCAACAGGGGAGTTACAGGAGCGCAGGCAGGACTGCGATATACCCCGTAGCAACGAATGGGCCTACGTTAAACAAAGCCGCGTGTTACAGCTCGCCTTGGTGCAGAAGGAGACCGCCCAGAAGGATGGGAAAGGTTGGCCAATCTGTTACCAATTAATCCAATTATTAAGGACTTTTATTGTATCCATTCTATTATTATGTTGTTGGCCATTTTTTGTACATAAATATTTTTTAATAAACCCAAAGTTTTCATACAAGGTAATATTGACGTAAGTATCAGCTGATTTTGGAAAGATTTCTAAATAAAACACTAGCTAGTGCTATTGACGCTCGTTTATTGTTTTGGTTAGAATACGTGCATGACTCAAGTTTGTGGTGTTGCATCCCATCGGATTTTGTCACTCGGTCTCGCAAAATATTAATTATTTTATTTTTATTTATTATTTATGACTCAAACCTTTATACTTTCCAGTTTAGATTAAGTAATTAACTAATTATTATAAATTATTAACTAATTATTGTCTGCTGTTTATTTAGACGTTCTGGACCAGAGTTTGGACACCTCGTCCAGCACCACCGTAAAGTCCAGCGGTTCAGATAGCGGGCACGATAGGAGCGATACGCTCAGCATAAACACGTTGCTTAGCAACCTTAGCGGACAGCAAGTGGACTCTATGGGAAGCCGTTTCGAGGACAGCATGGAGGGCGTTGAGGATATATACGACGACGATATGGCGGCTGTGGAGGACGTTGTTATAGAGGAAGCCGTAGACGATATGGTTATAGATGGTTACTACTCGGAGCCGTCGGCCAGCGTCTACCGGAAGCTGGGGGCCGCCGCCGTCTGCGTTGATATCGATGTGGGTAGTCATGGTAACGGAGTGGAACCTGTCGATAAGGTTAGTAAATGATATACTGACAATAACAATTAATTACTTAATCTAATTTATTAAGTTATTAATTATTAGAGTCTATATTACTGCGACAAATACATTGGTATATAATATTCACTTATATTAATTTTATTTAATTACAGTATTTCTTATCATTTTTCCACTAAAAACAATCTAAAATCCGGATCATCTTGGGAAAATAAACGTATTTGCGTTGGACTTCGATTAATGTGGAACTAATATAATTTCGACTTACTAATTTAGATTTCGTCTGAAGAAGATTGTATTGGATTTGACAGTTGAATAAATTACTGTCGTATTGGGGATGGTGCAATCTTCCATTGTACTCCAGTAGTTTGTAGGGAGAGAGCTCCATTAGTTAAGGATTTTATTAGCTCATAATGTTTGTTGAGGATTACTCGGTAAAGCTTTCTGTGGGACTTAAGGGTGTGTCTGTTTATCTTGTTTCCTAATGGTAGCGTAGCGGGTGGATATTGAACTTCGATTTATCGTTTTAAGTTATCGTGTTTATGTATGGTTAAGTGGATTGGATACTAAATTGGTTGTTTTTATGGGAATGCGAGAGTTATTTATGTTAAGCAAGGAATGAAATATATACATTTAATAGATTTAATAACCGAAGCATCAGTTTGGACCCAACTCCGTCTACATAGGGATGCCAATAGGGATCGAACCAGGGCCTCCAGATTGGAAGCCCTGGTTCGATGCCTATACGGAGTAGCAGTAAGTTTGAACGCAATGCTTTAAATGCTACATTCTGTAACCAGTCGATGTAAATCTAAGTAAAATATATTATTTCCATTTAGGCGCCGACTTCTAAAGATTCGTGTGTGAGACCGGGTATCTCCTTCGATCCGACCCTCCAGTCGTCTACAGCCCCGGCAACGCCAACCAACCCGTCTAGAGACATCTTCTACACAAAGAAACCCAACCCGCCTCTCCCACCCGCCACTACCGGGGGCGGCGGTTGGGTCTCCGACCACGAGGCCATCCTAGCCGCCGCTGGGGGGCGCTCCAACTCAGCCACCGCCAGCTACTACCGGTCGGCCCAACGGCGAACCATGGCAACGCCGCCCGTCGGCGGCGACGTGTGGCAACGCCGCGACGTCGTCCGCTGCGGGGGGTCGTTGACCCCGGACGCCGCCTTCCGGACGACTTCCGGTAACTCCACGCAGAACTCGGCGATGCTGCTGACCGGCTGGTCGCGGACTCGGTCCGCGTCGACGGCCGGAGTCGGAGTCGGAACCTGGACCGGGTCGTCCCAACGGATCATCCCCTCCAGCTTCCACCCGTCGGCTGAGCGAATCTGCTCAGTTCGCTCGGACCTCCTCTCCCGAGTTCACTCCTCGCTACCCTCGGTACCGGGGGCCGTCAGCCCCGCCGTGGCCTCCCCCCTCAGCGAGGTGGCCCCCTCCCCCGTCGGCTCGCGGAAGGCCCCCCAACTCGGCGGGGTCCATCGGGGCAGCCCCTCGCTCACCGCGGTGCCGGAATTCCGCGCGATGACGTCACAACCCGCAGACCCAGTATCCTGTACAATCTCGCTGAATCTCAATCCCCCGCGGATCCGCCAAGCGGACGGCGCCACTCAAACTGAGAACAACAGACGGAACAGCCACAGCCACTCGCCGCAACGGCCGCCGCCCTTCTACTCCCGGGGCGCGATCGGGGCGGCGGCCGCGAGCCGCGGGAAACCCTCGGCTCGAGCCTCGAGCGCGTCCCGAATCCCCCGACGCGGGGGCCCCGAGTCCCCCGTGCAGAGCCCCCCCGGGACCCCGCTGGGGGGCCCTGCCCCCTCGCGGCACCGTCTCGGCTCGGGGGGCGCCGGTTGCCAGGCGCCCAATAACTCTTCATCCGCCACACCCCAGACCTCGCGGCGACCGAGTCCCCAGACCACGACTCCCGCGGTCCCACCAGCCCCCGAGTCGGCCCCCCCGGACCCCCCACCAGCCCCCCGCGGCTCCCGTTTCATTCCTTCCCGACTCCTCCAGTTCGTACGTCGCAGCGACGATTCGAGTAAACAGCGAGCCAATAGGAATCAAGGAGCGTCTCCCGGGGCGACGCCCAATAGGAGCGCGATGCGTAAACTCCCGTTGCAGCCGGAAAACTCGGTGAACCGCGGGAGTAAACTCTCCCCGCGGTCGTTCAACTCTCCGATTCAGTCGAGTTCCGGGCAGGGGAGCGACTGTTCGTCGGTTTACTCCGGGGAGATGTTGACAGGATTCCTGCAACCGCGGTCGCCCGTTGCCGGGGAGAGCTCCTCAGGGTACGAGAGTAACATCCGCGAGAGCGAGGCCTATCTGTCGACGGGGGAGAGTCTCGAGTCGGACCGGGTGTCCCGGACGCCGCGACGTGGGATCGGGTTCCGTGTGGCGGCCTCCCGCGGCCGGCGCTCGGTGAGTCTGGGCGCGGCGAGCGAGCAGACCCCGACGCCGACCGTCGTCGCCGCGTCGGGGGTGCAGGGCCCCGAGACCTGGGTGGACGTGGAACCCGAACGGAACCCCACGCAACCGGAGGCCGCCGCGGCCTTCAGCGACGCCGAGACGACCAACTCGGATCGAAAGAAACTCGATGATCCCGCCGGATTGGAGTACCTCCACTCGCGACTCCGTAAGATGGAGCGACACCAGTCCCAAGTTGGCAAACTCAAATCGAAACGACGGGATCTCTCGGGTGAGTTGAAGTCGTCGATGTCGGCGTTGATGTTAGACGGATCGGATGAGGTTGAACTCCGGTACGACGTCGACGAATCCACTCCCGAGTTCATCGACTATCTAAAGGATGAGAATGAAACTCTCGAACGGAAAGTCAAGTGCTGTAAGTCCAGGATTCTAATGATTACCTGTTTTGACTCAAGGAGATAACATTCTTCTCTGTTTTTTTGCTACTACTGATATTGTGCAGTCTCATATAATTTATTTACCTAATCCAAAATATTAGTTTTTTTTATACAATTTTATTATTTCTTTTTGAAGAACTCGATTCTGTATGTAGGTAACTTACGTCCTGTGTTGAATAACTTACTTAAAACTATCCCCATAAGATATCGAGTTACCACTTCTTACCATTTCTTTATATTTTACAATTAATTAACACCTACACCTCATCCTAATGACGTCATCCGAATAACGTCATCATAATGACGTCATCCCAATGACGTGTTTGAGAAATACGCGAAATTTGAGTCTGAAGCTGTATTTTATTTCTGATAGATAACGAATATATTAATGTTGATGTAATTATAATAACAGGGTTGGTACAATTGGATAAGGGGTAACAAGATCCTCTTGAATCGAGTGACGATGTGGGTTTTTTGTTATAAGGCGAGGAAACGGTCGAAAGGCGGTAAATAGATTTTGTAAATCGGCTGTGATTGGCTACTACAGATATGACGTCACAAGTCGGTGCGTAATATATGGGCTTTGCTGTCTTACTTAACTTTCGTTATTTGTCGTCATTTTTCGCCATTTCGTCTGTTTTCTCTTGTTTTAACAAAAAACACACGTCCGCCTCTCGATTCAAGGCATCTTGTTACCCTTATTCAATATCAATTGTTTCCACTCCATTAATATTTTGCGCATCAACCCTATTTAGAATTAAGGAAAAAAATATCAGCAACTGCGCACCAAATAACATGATGTCAGGGGTGCAAGTTTTTGTTATAATGAAGGAATTACAAATTGTAAAAAAGTTTTAGACTCAAATCTACAGGCAATAATTTGCATCATCTGTCATATTTTATATAATTTTCAATGGAATTCTGTTTATTCTGACAATTGCAATAAGTTGGCCCACCTTACGTGTCAATCCATTCAAACAACTCTTCTATATGTGCTCCTCTTTGTATAAATAATCAATCATGTTCCTATTAATTAGTTGATGTTCTTTTGTTTTGATAAAAATCGGCGTATTGATTATTAAATTGTTTATCTGTGCAGAATTTATTCCACATATTAACTGACTTCTATATTTAATAATGCACAAATAAGTTAAACCAATGTGTCTCAATAAAATCATTAAGTTATAGACTTCTGTATTATTTTATTTATCTGTGAATTTGGTTTGTCCGAACAGTTCTGTCTGACCTAGCGTTTTTGTGCATGTGTTCTGTTCTGTGTTGGTCAGACCATAAAAATAGTGTTATATTGACTCAATTAATACCAGCAGGGAACTTTTAGTTGTAACTGATATATTTACACCTTGTGTATAATATTCAACCATATTTGTATTCTCTAAGTTTTTAATAATAAGATTTTAGGTATTTAGTAGTATTAAATATATTGTTTGTTATTAATTTTTAGATGACTTTTATTATATCATATTATTTTATATATTTGTGTTCCGTTGTTTATTAGGTTAATTAATTAGATTAGTTGTTGATATGGTGCAAAACCTCGTTTGCTACTTATTATTTCATTGAGTATATTTAGTATGATAGCTTTAAGTACAACCATATGAATGAACGATGTTATTAATTATGTATCTGATAATTGATATATTGCGTATAATTATAAAAGTTTCGATATATTAATATAATTTATTAAACACTAATAAAATAATATATATTACAAGAGTTGTGTCAGATTATAGTTCAGTCTAATTTTGATCCGAAATTCGGTTATGTTGAACAAAATATAATAAAGTCAGGAATTATCCATAAAACCGAGATTTACTTGGTATAATTAATTACAATTATATTTAAAGTTTAACGTCCTTAACACAACTACGTAACATAACTTCTCTCTTGGTTGTTACCTGTAAGGTAGAGATTGCCACATTGTGTATTTATATAATAGAATAAATGGCCTTCAGCGAACGATAATTCTTGCAATCTTTGAACGCCTATATCTCAGCTGTTTCTCAACGAAATTCAGACATATTTGGAATCCTTGCAACGCAAGCTTTCTAAAAAATTACGACTAAAGTGAATGGTACGAATGGTGCAAATTCGCAAAAGACACTTTTTTTAAAACGCTTATAGAAAAAATTTGAAGGCGAAATCGATAAAAAAAACAGAAAGAAGAAAAAGAAGTAAAAAAAGTAACAACCGCGGTGAGTTGAACTAGTTGTGTTGCAAAATTCAAGCAATATGATAAAGATTTGTAGAAAAATGGTAGGGGGGTGTCTGTGTCATCAGAAAATGACAATATATTACGGGTCATGGTGTATTGTTGTCAGATTTTCGTAACGTTTCTGAAGGTCTTCGTATTCAAAGGACATGGTCCAGTTTTGACCCACTGCACATGTAATGCCCCAGACGATTGTCAAGTGTAGTGAAAGAAGAAAGACTCAGAACATTACCGTCTGGCAGTATGCCACTTAAAACACTATTAATCAATCCTGCAGTTGTTGTTGCTATAATAATAATAATAATATTGTACTTATATTTGTTATAGCAGGCGCCTTTAGGGGTCTTACGACCTTATCAAAGTGCCTGCTGCCTACACTGACTACGTACTACCTATCTAGTTTAGTCCCTCTTATTTTAAAATGAGTTTCTTTTAAGTTTCTTTTTGAAGCACGCAAGTGATGGTAATTCCTGTTTCATATTGTTGGAGAGGTTATTCCATAGTTTATAAAATAATTACCTAGGTACATCACATTCGTTGTGAGCAGAACATTATTATATGGTCCTGGTCCCAGTCACACACGTGGTAATAGTGCGGTAATAGTGGTCACTTTATAGGGCCGTGAACCCATATCTGCCGGAATAAGAGCTCTGTTTTGTGGTACCCATTGCAGACACTCAGTTGGAATAACTTTTAAGCGTTTCTATGAATTTTTCTCAAATTACGTTCAAACCTATTCTACTTCGATGCTCTATGGCCCAATCTTTATTAAGATGGTCTAAGGACATGCGTAGAACGAAAACGCAAAACGAAACATTGGGCAATCTTCCGTCTGTACAAAATGCAATTATTATTGTTGTAATAAATTAGGCGCCTAAGCAAGGTAGCCTAATCAGTAATATCGAATGAGAACCCAATAGTTGTCAATGTTGATCAGACAGCTCTCTCACTCCACACTGAAGCTCCAATAGGATGTTGTCTTGGCAACGATATTCTGGGCTTGGATAGCCAGTGTGTTATTTTATTACTAATTTTTTGGACGGATCCATCATGGATGTTGAACGGATCTATCATGGATGTTGGACGGATCTATCATGGATGTTGGACGGATCCATCATGGATGTTGGACGGATCCATCATGGATGTTGGACGGATCCATCATGGATGTTGGACGGATCCATCATGGATGTTGGACGGATCCATCATGGCTGTTGGAGGGATCCATCATGGATGTCCTTATTTCTCACGCGTGTATGCGTGTTTGTTCGTTTGTACACACAACTTCTTGCACTTGATGTTGATGGAATTGGGTGAAACTTTGATGATAGGTTCATTATCGGACCTAGTTGTGTATGCAAGGTTTTGGTTGCGAGGGATCTGCTGGTTGCCAAGCAACAGTGAAATTAATTCTTCTAGAATTACCGATCATAATCATAGAATTCACTCAATCAAAATTCTGTCGACACCCCATATGGAGCATCTATTGGACATGCTTTCTGCAAAATTTCGCTTTATTTCATTTATAATTGTAGGAGAAGATACATTTTTTGCTAATAGTGTTTTTTTAACATACATAATATACTACTAATAAAATAACACACTGGCTTGCCAAGCCCAGAATATCGTTGCCAAGACAACATCCTATTGGAGGTTCAGTGTGGAGGTAAGTAAGTAGCAGTGTAATTGAGAGAGTTGTCTGCTCCACATTGACAACATTGGGTTCTCATTTATTTATTACTTATTAGGCTTTCCTGCTTAGGCACCTAATTTATTACAACAATAATAGTTGTATTTGAGACAGGGGGGGGGGGGGGGGGGGGACTGGACGCAAATCCCATCTGGCGAATTCACTCCGCCCCTGTCACTCAGCGTAAGTTCTCACACTCTCTGTACTCCGCCCCTGTCTCCCAGCGGAAGTTCTCACACTCTCTGTACTCCGCCCCTGTCACCCAGCGGAAGTTCTCACACTCTCTGCACTCCGCACATGTCACCCAGCGGAAGTTCTCACACTCTCTGTACTCCGCCCCTGTCTCCCAGCGGAAGTTCTCACACTCTCTGTACTCCGCCCCTGTCTCCCAGCGGAAGTTCTCACACTCTCTGTACTCCGCCCCTGTCTCCCAGCGGAAGTTCTCACACTCTCTGTACTCCGCCCCTGTCTCCCAGCGGAAGTTATCACACTCTCTGTACTCCGCCCCTGTCACCCAGCGGAAGTTCTCACACTCTCTGCACTCCGCACATGTCACCCAGCGGAAGTTCTCACACTCTCTGTACTCCGCCCCTGTCACCCAGCGGAAGTTCTCACACTCTCTGTACTCCGCCCCTGTCTCCCAGCGGAAGTTCTCACACTCTCTGTACTCCGCCCCTGTCTCCCAGCGGAAGTTCTCACACTCTCTGTACTCCGCCCCTGTCTCCCAGCGGAAGTTCTCACACTCTCTGTACTCCGCCCCTGTCACCCAGCGGTAGTTCTCACACTCTCTGTACTCCGCCCCTGTCTCCCAGCGGAAGTTCTCACACTCTCTGCACTCCGCCCCTGTCACCCAGCGGAAGTTCTCACACTCTCTGCACTCCGCCCCTGTCACCCAGCGGAAGTTCTCACACTCTCTGCACTCCGCCCCTGTCACCCAGCGGAAGTTCTCACTCTCTCTGTACTCCGCCCCTGTCTCCCAGCGGAAGTTCTCACACTCTCTGTACTCCGCCCCTGTCTCCCAGCGGAAGTTCTCACTCTCTCTGTACTCCGCCCCTGTCTCCCAGCGGAAGTTCTCACACTCTCTGTACTCCGCCCCTGTCTCCCAGCGGAAGTTCTCACTCTCTCTGTACTCCGCCCCTGTCTCCCAGCGGAAGTTCTCACACTCTCTGCACTCCGCCCCTGTCACCCAGCGGAAGTTCTCACACTCTCTGTACTCCGCCCCTGTCTCCCAGCGGAAGTTCTCACTCTCTCTGTACTCCGCCCCTGTCACCCAGCGGAAGTTCTCACACTCTCTGTACTCCGCCCCTGTCACCCAGCGGAAGTTCTCACACTCTGTACTCCGCCCCTGTCACCCATCGGAAGTTCTCACACTCTCTGTACTCCGCCCCTGTCTCCCAGCGGAAGTTCTCACACTCTCTGTACTCCGCCCCTGTCAGCCAGCGGAAGTTCTCACACCCTATGTACTCCGCCCCTGTCACCCAGCGGAAGTTGTCACACTCTCTGTACTCCGCCCCTGTCACCCAGCGGAAGTTCTCACACCCTCTGTACTCCGCCCCTGTCACCCAGCGTAAGTTCTCACACCCTATGTACTCCGCCCCTGTCACCAAGCGGAAGTTCTCACACCCTCTGTACTCCGCCCCTGTCACCAAGCGGAAGTTCTCACACTCTCTGTACTCCGCCCCTGTCACCAAGCGGAAGTTCTCACACTCTGTACTCCGCCCCTGTCACCCATCGGAAGTTCTCACACTCTCTGTACTCCGCCCCTGTCTCCCAGCGGAAGTTCTCACACTCTCTGTACTCCGCCCCTGTCACCCAGCGGAAGTTCTCACACTCTCTGTACTCCGCCCCTGTCTCCCAGCGGAAGTTCTCACACTCTCTGTACTCCGCCCCTGTCACCCAGCGGAAGTTCTTACACCCTATGTACTCCGCCCCTGTCACCAAGCGGAAGTTCTCACACTCTCTGTACTCCGCCCCTGTCACCCAGCGGAAGTTCTCACACTCTCTGTATTCCACCCATGTCACCCAGCGGAAGTTCTCACACTCTCTGTACTCCGCCCCTGTCACCCAGCGTAAGTTCTCACACCCTCTGTACTCCGCCCCTGTCACCAAGCGGAAGTTCTCACACTCTCGGTACTCCGCCCCTGTCACCCAGCGGAAGTTCTCACACTCTCTGTACTCCGCCCCTGTCACCCAGCGGAAGTTCTCACACTCTCTGCACTCCGCCCCTGCACCCAGCGGAAGTTCTCACACTCTCGGTACTCCGCCCCTGTCACCCAGTGGTAGTTCTCACACTCTCTGCACTCCGCCCCTGTCACCCAGCGGAAGTTCTCACACTCTCTGTACTCCGCCCCTGTCACCCAGCGGTAGTTCTCACACTCTCTGTACTCCGCCCCTGTCACCCAGCGGAAGTTCTCACACTCTCTGTACTCCGCCCCTGTCACCCAGCGGAAGTTCTCACACTCTCTGTACTCCGCCCCTGTCTCCCAGCGGAAGTTCTCACACTCTATGTACTCCGCCCCTGTCACCCAGCGGAAGTTCTCACACTCTCTGTACTCAGCCCCTGTCTCCCAGCGGAAGTTCTCACACTGTACTCCGCCCCTGTCACCCAGCTGAAGTTCTCACACTCTCTGTACTCCGCCCCTGTCACCCAGCTGAAGTTCTCACACTCTCTGTACTCCGCCCCTGTCACCCAGCTGAAGTTCCCACACTCTCTGTACTCCGCCCCTGTCACCCAGCTGAAGTTCTCACACTCTCTGTACTCCGCCCCTGTCACCCAGCTGAAGTTCCCACACTCTCTGTACTCCGCCCCTGTCTCCCAGCGGAAGTTCTCACACTCTCTGTACTCCGCCCCTGTCACCCAGCTGAAGTTCTCACACTCTCTGTACTCCGCCCCTGTCTCCCAGCGGAAGTTCTCACACTCTCTGTACTCCGCCCCTGTCTCCCAGCGGAAGTTCTCACTCTCTCTGTACTCCGCCCCTGTCTCCCAGCGGAAGTTCTCACACTCTCTGTACTCCGCCCCTGTCTCCCAGCGGAAGTTCTCACTCTCTCTGTACTCCGCCCCTGTCTCCCAGCGGAAGTTCTCACACTCTCTGCACTCCGCCCCTGTCACCCAGCGGAAGTTCTCACACTCTCTGTACTCCGCCCCTGTCTCCCAGCGGAAGTTCTCACTCTCTCTGTACTCCGCCCCTGTCACCCAGCGGAAGTTCTCACACTCTCTGTACTCCGCCCCTGTCACCCAGCGGAAGTTCTCACACTCTGTACTCCGCCCCTGTCACCCATCGGAAGTTCTCACACTCTCTGTACTCCGCCCCTGTCTCCCAGCGGAAGTTCTCACACTCTCTGTACTCCGCCCCTGTCAGCCAGCGGAAGTTCTCACACCCTATGTACTCCGCCCCTGTCACCCAGCGGAAGTTGTCACACTCTCTGTACTCCGCCCCTGTCACCCAGCGGAAGTTCTCACACCCTCTGTACTCCGCCCCTGTCACCCAGCGTAAGTTCTCACACCCTATGTACTCCGCCCCTGTCACCAAGCGGAAGTTCTCACACCCTCTGTACTCCGCCCCTGTCACCAAGCGGAAGTTCTCACACTCTCTGTACTCCGCCCCTGTCACCAAGCGGAAGTTCTCACACTCTGTACTCCGCCCCTGTCACCCATCGGAAGTTCTCACACTCTCTGTACTCCGCCCCTGTCTCCCAGCGGAAGTTCTCACACTCTCTGTACTCCGCCCCTGTCACCCAGCGGAAGTTCTCACACTCTCTGTACTCCGCCCCTGTCTCCCAGCGGAAGTTCTCACACTCTCTGTACTCCGCCCCTGTCACCCAGCGGAAGTTCTTACACCCTATGTACTCCGCCCCTGTCACCAAGCGGAAGTTCTCACACTCTCTGTACTCCGCCCCTGTCACCCAGCGGAAGTTCTCACACTCTCTGTATTCCACCCATGTCACCCAGCGGAAGTTCTCACACTCTCTGTACTCCGCCCCTGTCACCCAGCGTAAGTTCTCACACCCTCTGTACTCCGCCCCTGTCACCAAGCGGAAGTTCTCACACTCTCGGTACTCCGCCCCTGTCACCCAGCGGAAGTTCTCACACTCTCTGTACTCCGCCCCTGTCACCCAGCGGAAGTTCTCACACTCTCTGCACTCCGCCCCTGCACCCAGCGGAAGTTCTCACACTCTCGGTACTCCGCCCCTGTCACCCAGTGGTAGTTCTCACACTCTCTGCACTCCGCCCCTGTCACCCAGCGGAAGTTCTCACACTCTCTGTACTCCGCCCCTGTCACCCAGCGGTAGTTCTCACACTCTCTGTACTCCGCCCCTGTCACCCAGCGGAAGTTCTCACACTCTCTGTACTCCGCCCCTGTCACCCAGCGGAAGTTCTCACACTCTCTGTACTCCGCCCCTGTCTCCCAGCGGAAGTTCTCACACTCTATGTACTCCGCCCCTGTCACCCAGCGGAAGTTCTCACACTCTCTGTACTCAGCCCCTGTCTCCCAGCGGAAGTTCTCACACTGTACTCCGCCCCTGTCACCCAGCTGAAGTTCTCACACTCTCTGTACTCCGCCCCTGTCACCCAGCTGAAGTTCTCACACTCTCTGTACTCCGCCCCTGTCACCCAGCTGAAGTTCCCACACTCTCTGTACTCCGCCCCTGTCACCCAGCTGAAGTTCTCACACTCTCTGTACTCCGCCCCTGTCACCCAGCTGAAGTTCCCACACTCTCTGTACTCCGCCCCTGTCTCCCAGCGGAAGTTCTCACACTCTCTGTACTCCGCCCCTGTCACCCAGCTGAAGTTCTCACACTCTCTGTACTCCGCCCCTGTCACCCAGCTGAAGTTCCCACACTCTCTGTACTCCGCCCCTGTCACCCAGCTGAAGTTCTCACACTCTCTGTACTCCGCCCCTGTCTCCCAGCGGAAGTTCTCACACTCTCTGTACTCCGCCCCTGTCACCCAGCGGAAGTTCTTACACCCTATGTACTCCGCCCCTGTCACCAAGCGGAAGTTCTCACACTCTCTGTACTCCGCCCCTGTCACCCAGCGGAAGTTCTCACACTCTCTGTATTCCACCCATGTCACCCAGCGGAAGTTCTCACACTCTCTGTACTCCGCCCCTGTCACCCAGCGTAAGTTCTCACACCCTCTGTACTCCGCCCCTGTCACCAAGCGGAAGTTCTCACACTCTCGGTACTCCGCCCCTGTCACCCAGCGGAAGTTCTCACACTCTCTGTACTCCGCCCCTGTCACCCAGCGGAAGTTCTCACACTCTCTGCACTCCGCCCCTGCACCCAGCGGAAGTTCTCACACTCTCGGTACTCCGCCCCTGTCACCCAGTGGTAGTTCTCACACTCTCTGCACTCCGCCCCTGTCACCCAGCGGAGGTTCTCACACTCTCTGTACTCCGCCCCTGTCACCCAGCGGTAGTTCTCACACTCTCTGTACTCCGCCCCTGTCACCCAGCGGAAGTTCTCACACTCTCTGTACTCCGCCCCTGTCACCCAGCGGAAGTTCTCACACTCTCTGTACTCCGCCCCTGTCTCCCAGCGGAAGTTCTCACACTCTATGTACTCCGCCCCTGTCACCCAGCGGAAGTTCTCACACTCTCTGTACTCAGCCCCTGTCTCCCAGCGGAAGTTCTCACACTGTACTCCGCCCCTGTCACCCAGCTGAAGTTCTCACACTCTCTGTACTCCGCCCCTGTCACCCAGCTGAAGTTCTCACACTCTCTGTACTCCGCCCCTGTCACCCAGCTGAAGTTCCCACACTCTCTGTACTCCGCCCCTGTCACCCAGCTGAAGTTCTCACACTCTCTGTACTCCGCCCCTGTCACCCAGCTGAAGTTCCCACACTCTCTGTACTCCGCCCCTGTCTCCCAGCGGAAGTTCTCACACTCTCTGTACTCCGCCCCTGTCACCCAGCTGAAGTTCTCACACTCTCTGTACTCCGCCCCTGTCACCCAGCTGAAGTTCCCACACTCTCTGTACTCCGCCCCTGTCACCCAGCGGAAGTTCTCACACTCTCTGTACTCCGCCCCTGTCTCCCAGCGGAAGTTCTCACACTCTCTGTACTCCGCCCCTGTCACCCAGCTGAAGTTCCCACACTCTCTGTACTCCGCCCCTGTCACCCAGCTGAAGTTCTCACACTCTCTGTACTCCGCCCCTGTCACCCAGCTGAAGTTCTCACACTCTCTGTACTCCGCCCCTGTCACCCAGCTGAAGTTCCCACACTCTCTGTACTCCGCCCCTGTCACCCAGCTGAAGTTCTCACACTCTCTGTACTCCGCCCCTGTCACCCAGCTGAAGTTCCCACACTCTCTGTACTCCGCCCCTGTCACCCAGCGGAAGTTCTCACACTCTCTGTACTCCGCCCCTGTCTCCCAGCGGAAGTTCTCACACTCTCTGTACTCCGCCCCTGTCTCCCAGCGGAAGTTCTCACACTCTCTGTACTCCGCCCCTGTCACCCAGCTGAAGTTCTCACACTCTCTGTACTCCGCCCCTGTCACCCAGCTGAAGTTCCCACACTCTCTGTACTCCGCCCCTGTCTCCCAGCGGAAGTTCTCACACTCTCTGTACTCCGCCCCTGTCACCCAGCTGAAGTTCTCACACTCTCTGTACTCCGCCCCTGTCACCCAGCTGAAGTTCTCACACTCTCTGTACTCCGCCCCTGTCACCCAGCTGAAGTTCCCACACTCTCTGTACTCCGCCCCTGTCTCCCAGCGGAAGTTCTCACACTCTCTGTACTCCGCCCCTGTCACCCAGCGGAAGTTCTCACACTCTCTGTACTCCGCCCCTGTCACCCAGCGGAAGTTCTCACACTCTCTGCACTCCGCCCCTGTCACCCAGCGGAAGTTCTCACACTCTCTGTACTCCGCCCGTGTCACCTAGCGGAAGTTCTCACACTCTCTGTACTCCGCACATGTCACCCAGCGGAAGTTCTCACACTCTCTGTACTCCGCCCCTGTCACCCAGCGGAAGTTCTCACACTCTCTGTACTCCGCCCCTGTCTCCCAGCGGAAGTTCTCACACTCTCTGTACTCCGCCCCTGTCTCCCAGCGGAAGTTCTCACACTCTCTGTACTCCGCCCCTGTCTCCCAGCGGAAGTTCTCACACTCTCTGTACTCCGCCCCTGTCTCCCAGCGGAAGTTCTCACACTCTCTGTACTCCGCCCCAGTCACCCAGCGGTAGTTCTCACACTCTCTGTACTCCGCCCCTGTCTCCCAGCGGAAGTTCTCACACTCTCTGCACTCCGCACATGTCACCCAGCGGAAGTTCTCACACTCTCTGTACTCCGCCCCTGTCACCCAGCGGAAGTTCTCACACTCTCTGTACTCCGCCCCTGTCTCCCAGCGGAAGTTCTCACACTCTCTGTACTCCGCCCCTGTCACCCAGCGGTAGTTCTCACACTCTCTGTACTCCGCCCCTGTCACCCAGCGGAAGTTCTCACACTCTCTGTACTCCGCCCCTGTCACCCAGCGGAAGTTCTCACACTCTCTGTACTCCGCCCCTGTCTCCCAGCGGAAGTTCTCACACTCTATGTACTCCGCCCCTGTCACCCAGCGGAAGTTCTCACACTCTCTGTACTCCGCCCCTGTCTCCCAGCGGAAGTTCTCACACTGTACTCCGCCCCTGTCACCCAGCTGAAGTTCTCACACTCTCTGTACTCCGCCCCTGTCACCCAGCTGAAGTTCTCACACTCTCTGTACTCCGCCCCTGTCACCCAGCTGAAGTTCTCACACTCTCTGTACTCCGCCCCTGTCACCCAGCTGAAGTTCCCACACTCTCTGTACTCCGCCCCTGTCTCCCAGCGGAAGTTCTCACACTCTCTGTACTCCGCCCCTGTCACCCAGCGGAAGTTCTCACACTCTCTGTACTCCGCCCCTGTCTCCCAGCGGAAGTTCTCACACTCTCTGCACTCCGCACATGTCACCCAGCGGAAGTTCTCACACTCTCTGTACTCCGCCCCTGTCACCCAGCGGAAGTTCTCACACTCTCTGTACTCCGCCCCTGTCTCCCAGCGGAAGTTCTCACACTCTCTGTACTCCGCCCCTGTCTCCCAGCGGAAGTTCTCACACTCTCTGTACTCCGCCCCTGTCTCCCAGCGGAAGTTCTCACACTCTCTGTACTCCGCCCCTGTCTCCCAGCGGAAGTTCTCACACTCTCTGTACTCCGCCCCTGTCACCCAGCGGTAGTTCTCACACTCTCTGTACTCCGCCCCTGTCACCCAGCGGAAGTTCTCACACTCTCTGTACTCCGCCCCTGTCACCCAGCGGAAGTTCTCACACTCTCTGTACTCCGCCCCTGTCTCCCAGCGGAAGTTCTCACACTCTATGTACTCCGCCCCTGTCACCCAGCGGAAGTTCTCACACTCTCTGTACTCCGCCCCTGTCTCCCAGCGGAAGTTCTCACACTGTACTCCGCCCCTGTCACCCAGCTGAAGTTCTCACACTCTCTGTACTCCGCCCCTGTCACCCAGCTGAAGTTCTCACACTCTCTGTACTCCGCCCCTGTCACCCAGCTGAAGTTCTCACACTCTCTGTACTCCGCCCCTGTCACCCAGCTGAAGTTCCCACACTCTCTGTACTCCGCCCCTGTCTCCCAGCGGAAGTTCTCACACTCTCTGTACTCCGCCCCTGTCACCCAGCGGAAGTTCTCACACTCTCTGTACTCCGCCCCTGTCACCCAGCGGAAGTTCTCACACTCTCTGCACTCCGCCCCTGTCACCCAGCGGAAGTTCTCACACTCTCTGTACTCCGCCCGTGTCACCTAGCGGAAGTTCTCACACTCTCTGTACTCCGCCCCTGTCTCCCAGCGGAAGTTCTCACACTGTACTCCGCCCCTGTCACCCAGCTGAAGTTCTCACACTCTCTGTACTCCGCCCCTGTCACCCAGCTGAAGTTCCCACACTCTCTGTACTCCGCCCCTGTCACCTAGCGGAAGTTCTCACACTCTCTGTACTCCGCCCCTGTCACCCAGCGGTAGTTCTCACACTCTCTGTACTCCGCCCCTGTCACCCAGCTGAAGTTCTCACACTCTCTGTACTCCGCCCCTGTCACCCAGCTGAAGTTCCCACACTCTCTGTACTCCGCCCCTGTCACCCAGCAGAAGTTATCACACTCTCTGTACTCCGCCCCTGTCACCCAGCGGAAGTTCTCACACTCTCTGTACTCCGCCCCTGTCACCCAGCAGAAGTTCTCACACTCTCTGTACTCCGCCCCTGTCACCCAGCGGTCGTTCTCACACTCTCTGTACTCCGCCCCTGTCACCCAGCGGTAGTTCTAACACTCTCTGTACTCCGCCCCTGTCACCCAGCTGAAGTTCTCACACTCTCTGTACTCCGCCCCTGTCACCCAGCGGTAGTTCTAACACTCTCTGTACTCCGCCCCTGTCACCCAGCTGAAGTTCTCACACTCTCTGTACTCCGCCCCTGTCACCCAGCGGTAGTTCTAACACTCTCTGTACTCCGCCCCTGTCACCCAGCTGAAGTTCTCACACTCTCTGTACTCCGCCCCTGTCACCCAGCTGAAGTTATCACACTCTCTGTACTCCGCCCCTGTCACCCAGCTGAAGTTCTCACACTCTCTGTACTCCGCCCCTGTCACCCAGCTGAAGTTCCCACACTCTCTGTACTCCGCCCCTGTCTCCCAGCGGAAGTTCTCACACTCTCTGTACTCCGCCCCTGTCACCCAGCGGAAGTTCTCACACTCTCTGTACTCCGCCCCTGTCACCCAGCGGAAGTTCTCACACTCTCTGCACTCCGCCCCTGTCACCCAGCGGAAGTTCTCACACTCTCTGTACTCCGCCCGTGTCACCTAGCGGAAGTTCTCACACTCTCTGTACTCCGCCCCTGTCTCCCAGCGGAAGTTCTCACACTGTACTCCGCCCCTGTCACCCAGCTGAAGTTCTCACACTCTCTGTACTCCGCCCCTGTCACCCAGCTGAAGTTCCCACACTCTCTGTACTCCGCCCCTGTCACCTAGCGGAAGTTCTCACACTCTCTGTACTCCGCCCCTGTCACCCAGCGGTAGTTCTCACACTCTCTGTACTCCGCCCCTGTCACCCAGCTGAAGTTCTCACACTCTCTGTACTCCGCCCCTGTCACCCAGCTGAAGTTCCCACACTCTCTGTACTCCGCCCCTGTCACCCAGCAGAAGTTATCACACTCTCTGTACTCCGCCCCTGTCACCCAGCGGAAGTTCTCACACTCTCTGTACTCCGCCCCTGTCACCCAGCAGAAGTTCTCACACTCTCTGTACTCCGCCCCTGTCACCCAGCGGTCGTTCTCACACTCTCTGTACTCCGCCCCTGTCACCCAGCGGAAGTTCTCACACTCTCTGTACTCCGCCCCTGTCACCCAGCGGTAGTTCTAACACTCTCTGTACTCCGCCCCTGTCACCCAGCGGTCGTTCTCACACTCTCTGTACTCCGCCCCTGTCACCCAGCGGAAGTTCTCACACTCTCTGTACTCCGCCCCTGTCACCCAGCGGTAGTTCTCACACTCTCTGTACTCCGCCCCTGTCTCCCAGCGGAAGTTCTCACACTCTCTGTACTCCGGCCCTGTCACCCAGCTGAAGTTCCCACACTCTCTGTACTCCGCCCCTGTCACCCAGCGGTCGTTCTCACACTCTCTGTACTCCGCCCCTGTCACCCAGCGGAAGTTCTCACACTCTCTGTACTCCGCCCCTGTCTCCCAGCGGAAGTTCTCACACTCTCTGTACTCCGCCCCTGTCACCCAGCGGAAGTTCTCACACTCTCTGTACTCCGCCCCTGTCACCCAGCGGAAGTTCTCACACTCTCTGTACTCCGCCCCTGTCACCCAGCGGAAGTTCTCACACTCTCTGTACTCCGCCCCTGTCACCCAGCTGAAGTTCCCACACTCTCTGTACTCCGCCCCTGTCTCCCAGCGGAAGTTCTAACACTCTCTGTACTCCGCCCCTGTCACCTAGCGGAAGTTCTCACACTCTCTGTACTCCGCCCCTGTCACCCAGCGGAAGTTCTCACACTCTCTGTACTCCGCCCCTGTCACCTAGCGGAAGTTCTCACACTCTCTGTACTCCGCCCCTGTCACCTAGCGGAAGTTCTCACACTCTCTGTACTCCGCCCCTGTCACCCAGCTGAAGTTCCCACACTCTCTGTACTCCGCCCCTGTCACCCAGCTGAAGTTCTCACACTCTCTGTACTCCGCCCCTGTCACCTAGCGGAAGTTCTCACACTCTCTGTACTCCGCCCGTGTCACCTAGCGGAAGTTCTCACACTCTCTGTACTCCGCCCCTGTCTCCCAGCGGAAGTTCTCACACTGTACTCCGCCCCTGTCACCCAGCTGAAGTTCTCACACTCTCTGTACTCCGCCCCTGTCACCCAGCTGAAGTTCCCACACTCTCTGTACTCCGCCCCTGTCTCCCAGCGGAAGTTCTAACACTCTCTGTACTCCGCCCCTGTCACCTAGCGGAAGTTCTCACACTCTCTGTACTCCGCCCCTGTCACCCAGCTGAAGTTCTCACACTCTCTGTACTCCGCCCCTGTCTCCCAGCTGAAGTTCTCACACTCTCTGTACTCCGCCCCTGTCTCCCAGCTGAAGTTCTCACACTCTCTGTACTCCGCCCCTGTCACCCAGCTGAAGTTCTCACACTCTCTGTACTCCGCCCCTGTCACCCAGCTGAAGTTCCCACACTCTCTGTACTCCGCCCCTGTCTCCCAGCGGAAGTTCTAACACTCTCTGTACTCCGCCCCTGTCACCTAGCGGAAGTTCTCACACTCTCTGTACTCCGCCCCTGTCACCCAGCTGAAGTTCTCACACTCTCTGTACTCCGCCCCTGTCTCCCAGCGGAAGTTCTAACACTCTCTGTACTCCGCCCCTGTCACCTAGCGGAAGTTCTCACACTCTCTGTACTCCGCCCCTGTCACCCAGCGGTAGTTCTCACACTCTCTGTACTCCGCCCCTGTCACCCAGCTGAAGTTCTCACACTCTCTGTACTCCGCCCCTGTCACCCAGCGGAAGTTCTAACACTCTCTGTACTCCGCCCCTGTCTCCCAGCGGAAGTTCTCACACTCTCTGTACTCCGCCCCTGTCACCCAGCGGAAGTTCTCACACTCTCTGTACTCCGCCCCTGTCACCCAGCGGAAGTTCTCACACTCTCTGTACTCCGCCCCTGTCACCCAGCTGAAGTTCTCACACTCTCTGCACTCCGCCCCTGTCACCCAGCTGAAGTTCTCACACTCTCTGTACTCCGCCCCTGTCACCCAGCTGAAGTTCTCACACTCTCTGTACTCCGCCCCTGTCACCCAGCTGAAGTTCTCACACTCTCTGTACTCCGCCCCTGTCACCCAGCGGAAGTTCTCACACTCTCTGTACTCCGCCCCTGTCACCCAGCGGAAGTTCTCACACTCTCTGTACTCCGCCCCTGTCACCCAGCGGAAGTTCTCACACTCTCTGTACTCCGCCCGTGTCACCTAGCGGAAGTTCTCACACTCTCTGTACTCCGCCCCTGTCACCCAGCGGTCGTTCTCACACTCTCTGTACTCCGCCCCTGTCACCCAGCGGAAGTTCTCACACTCTCTGTACTCCGCCCCTGTCACCCAGCGGTAGTTCTCACACTCTCTGTACTCCGCCCCTGTCTCCCAGCGGAAGTTCTCACACTCTCTGTACTCCGCCCCTGTCACCCAGCTGAAGTTCCCACACTCTCTGTACTCCGCCCCTGTCACCCAGCGGTCGTTCTCACACTCTCTGTACTCCGCCCCTGTCACCCAGCGGAAGTTCTCACACTCTCTGTACTCCGCCCCTGTCTCCCAGCGGAAGTTCTCACACTCTCTGTACTCCGCCCCTGTCACCCAGTGGTAGTTCTAACACTCTCTGTACTCCGCCCCTGTCTCCCAGCGGAAGTTCTCACACTCTCTGTACTCCGCCCCTGTCACCCAGCTGAAGTTCCCACACTCTCTGTACTCCGCCCCTGTCACCCAGCGGTCGTTCTCACACTCTCTGTACTCCGCCCCTGTCACCCAGCGGTAGTTCTCACACTCTCTGTACTCCGCCCCTGTCTCCCAGCGGAAGTTCTCACACTCTCTGTACTCCGCCCCTGTCACCCAGCTGAAGTTCCCACACTCTCTGTACTCCGCCCCTGTCACCCAGCGGTCGTTCTCACACTCTCTGTACTCCGCCCCTGTCACCCAGCGGAAGTTCTCACACTCTCTGTACTCCGCCCCTGTCTCCCAGCGGAAGTTCTCACACTCTCTGTACTCCGCCCCTGTCACCCAGTGGTAGTTCTAACACTCTCTGTACTCCGCCCCTGTCTCCCAGCGGAAGTTCTCACACTCTCTGTACTCCGCCCCTGTCACCCAGTGGTAGTTCTAACACTCTCTGTACTCCGCCCCTGTCACCCAGCGGAAGTTCTCACACTCTCTGTACTCCGCCCCTGTCACCCAGCGGTCGTTCTCACACTCTCTGTACTCCGCCCCTGTCACCCAGCGGAAGTTCTCACACTCTCTGTACTCCGCCTCTGTCTCCCAGCGGAAGTTCTCACACTCTCTGTACTCCGCCCCTGTCACCCAGCGGAAGTTCTCACACTCTCTGTACTCCGCCCCTGTCACCCAGCGGAAGTTCTCACACTCTCTGTACTCCGCCCCTGTCTCCCAGCGGAAGTTCCCACACTCTCTGTACTCCGCCGCTGTCACCCAGCGGAAGTTCTCACGCTCTCTGTACTCCGCCCCTGTCACCCAGCGGAAGTTCTAACACTCTCTGTACTCCGCCCCTGTCTCCCAGCGGAAGTTCTCACACTCTCTGTACTCCGCCCCTGTCACCCAGCGGAAGTTCTCACACTCTCTGTACTCCGCCCCTGTCACCCAGCGGAAGTTCTCACACTCTCTGTACTCCGCCCCTGTCACCCAGCGGAAGTTCTCACACTCTCTGTACTCCGCCCCTGTCACCCAGCTGAAGTTCCCACACTCTCTGTACTCCGCCCCTGTCTCCCAGCGGAAGTTCTAACACTCTCTGTACTCCGCCCCTGTCACCTAGCGGAAGTTCTCACACTCTCTGTACTCCGCCCCTGTCACCCAGCGGAAGTTCTCACACTCTCTGTACTCCGCCCCTGTCACCTAGCGGAAGTTCTCACACTCTCTGTACTCCGCCCCTGTCACCTAGCGGAAGTTCTCACACTCTCTGTACTCCGCCCCTGTCACCCAGCTGAAGTTCCCACACTCTCTGTACTCCGCCCCTGTCACCCAGCTGAAGTTCTCACACTCTCTGTACTCCGCCCCTGTCACCTAGCGGAAGTTCTCACACTCTCTGTACTCCGCCCGTGTCACCTAGCGGAAGTTCTCACACTCTCTGTACTCCGCCCCTGTCTCCCAGCGGAAGTTCTCACACTGTACTCCGCCCCTGTCACCCAGCTGAAGTTCTCACACTCTCTGTACTCCGCCCCTGTCACCCAGCTGAAGTTCCCACACTCTCTGTACTCCGCCCGTGTCACCCAGCGGAAGTTCTCACACTCTCTGTACTCCGCCCCTGTCACCCAGCTGAAGTTCTCACACTCTCTGTACTCCGCCCCTGTCTCCCAGCGGAAGTTCTAACACTCTCTGTACTCCGCCCCTGTCACCTAGCGGAAGTTCTCACACTCTCTGTACTCCGCCCCTGTCACCCAGCGGAAGTTCTCACACTCTCTGTACTCCGCCCCTGTCACCCAGCTGAAGTTCTCACACTCTCTGCACTCCGCCCCTGTCACCCAGCTGAAGTTCTCACACTCTCTGTACTCCGCCCCTGTCACCCAGCTGAAGTTCTCACACTCTCTGTACTCCGCCCCTGTCACCCAGCTGAAGTTCTCACACTCTCTGTACTCCGCCCCTGTCACCCAGCGGAAGTTCTCACACTCTCTGTACTCCGCCCCTGTCACCCAGCGGAAGTTCTCACACTCTCTGTACTCCGCCCCTGTCACCCAGCGGAAGTTCTCACACTCTCTGTACTCCGCCCGTGTCACCTAGCGGAAGTTCTCACACTCTCTGTACTCCGCCCCTGTCACCCAGCGGTAGTTCTCACACTCTCTGTACTCCGCCCCTGTCACCCAGCGGAAGTTCTCACACTCTCTGTACTCCGCCCCTGTCACCCAGCGGAAGTTCTCACACTCTCTGTACTCCGCCCGTGTCACCTAGCGGAAGTTCTCACACTCTCTGTACTCCGCCCCTGTCACCCAGCTGAAGTTCTCACACTCTCTGTACTCCGCCCCTGTCTCCCAGCGGAAGTTCTCACTCTCTCTGTACTCCGCCCCTGTCACCCAGCTGAAGTTCTCACACTCTCTGTACTCCGCCCCTGTCACCTAGCGGAAGTTCTCACACTCTCTGTACTCCGCCCCTGTCACCTAGCGGAAGTTCTCACACTCTCTGTACTCCGCCCCTGTCACCCAGCTGAAGTTCCCACACTCTCTGTACTCCGCCCCTGTCACCCAGCTGAAGTTCTCACACTCTCTGTACTCCGCCCCTGTCACCTAGCGGAAGTTCTCACACTCTCTGTACTCCGCCCGTGTCACCTAGCGGAAGTTCTCACACTCTCTGTACTCCGCCCCTGTCTCCCAGCGGAAGTTCTCACACTGTACTCCGCCCCTGTCACCCAGCTGAAGTTCTCACACTCTCTGTACTCCGCCCCTGTCACCCAGCTGAAGTTCCCACACTCTCTGTACTCCGCCCGTGTCACCCAGCGGAAGTTCTCACACTCTCTGTACTCCGCCCCTGTCACCCAGCTGAAGTTCTCACACTCTCTGTACTCCGCCCCTGTCTCCCAGCGGAAGTTCTAACACTCTCTGTACTCCGCCCCTGTCACCTAGCGGAAGTTCTCACACTCTCTGTACTCCGCCCCTGTCACCCAGCGGAAGTTCTCACACTCTCTGTACTCCGCCCCTGTCACCCAGCTGAAGTTCTCACACTCTCTGCACTCCGCCCCTGTCACCCAGCTGAAGTTCTCACACTCTCTGTACTCCGCCCCTGTCACCCAGCTGAAGTTCTCACACTCTCTGTACTCCGCCCCTGTCACCCAGCTGAAGTTCTCACACTCTCTGTACTCCGCCCCTGTCACCCAGCGGAAGTTCTCACACTCTCTGTACTCCGCCCCTGTCACCCAGCGGAAGTTCTCACACTCTCTGTACTCCGCCCCTGTCACCCAGCGGAAGTTCTCACACTCTCTGTACTCCGCCCGTGTCACCTAGCGGAAGTTCTCACACTCTCTGTACTCCGCCCCTGTCACCCAGCGGTAGTTCTCACACTCTCTGTACTCCGCCCCTGTCACCCAGCGGAAGTTCTCACACTCTCTGTACTCCGCCCCTGTCACCCAGCGGAAGTTCTCACACTCTCTGTACTCCGCCCGTGTCACCTAGCGGAAGTTCTCACACTCTCTGTACTCCGCCCCTGTCACCCAGCTGAAGTTCTCACACTCTCTGTACTCCGCCCCTGTCTCCCAGCGGAAGTTCTCACTCTCTCTGTACTCCGCCCCTGTCACCCAGCTGAAGTTCTCACACTCTCTGTACTCCGCCCCTGTCTCCCAGCGGAAGTTCTCACTCTCTCTGTACTCCGCCCCTGTCACCCAGCTGAAGTTCTCACACTCTCTGTACTCCGCCCCTGTCACCCAGCTGAAGTTCTCACACTCTCTGTACTCCGCCCCTGTCTCCCAGCGGAAGTTCTCACTCTCTCTGTACTCCGCCCCTGTCACCCAGCTGAAGTTCTCACACTCTCTGTACTCCGCCCCTGTCACCCAGCTGAAGTTCTCACACTCTCTGTACTCCGCCCCTGTCACCAGGGCCGTATTTATGGGGGGGGGGGGGGGGGAAGTGGCCGAGGCCCCAGTCCCCCCACCACGATCCCACAACTATACCGATTGACCGAACTATAGAGGAGCCGAACCGGAACCGAACTGAAACAGAACATAGCAATTTTGAATTTTGCCACTTATTTTTCCCAAAATAAATTAAAAACAAAAACAAAAAGTTCGTGTGAAAAACAGTAAATATTTTTGTATCTTATGAAATTATACTTTTTTCACTTTCGATTCTTGCATTTTTTGGTCAGATATTTTTGTACTGATATAAACAGGAACATGCTTCAAATTTATACTTTCCACGTCTAATATATAGGGATGTGAGTTTTCCTGAAAAGGAAATTTCCGGAAAAGTATACTTCATCCGTAGTTACAACCACAAGAGACAAGACAACGAACCACTTGTTAGCAGTTAGAGTAAGCAGTTGTTTCTAGTTGTGTTTACTTGTGTTTTACTATATGTTTTCAGAATGTGCTAAATAAAGTAATTAATAAAATAGGAAATTTCCGGAAAATGTATAGGAAATTTCCAGAAAAATGTATAGGAAATTTACGGAAATTTCCA
This sequence comes from Nemertoderma westbladi, assembly GCA_032718475.1. NCBI lineage: Eukaryota > Metazoa > Xenacoelomorpha > Nemertodermatida > Nemertodermatidae > Nemertoderma > Nemertoderma westbladi. The sequence continues at coordinate 8,292 of JAUCBJ010008879.1, read as the reverse complement.
AACATTTCATGACTCACATCCCTACTAATATATTTACATCTACATTCAGGTTTCTTTGAAGGATATTTTGCAATAAATAGATTGAAAAGTTGGGGTAATGAAAACGAGAGAAAATGTGACTTATATTGAGTTGTATTGTATAGTCTGTGAGAAGTGCTCGGCGCCGTATGTGCAAACCCCATACAGTAGAGACCAGACCCAGGCCCCCCACCACTGACCCGGCCCCAGGCCACCGACAACTCTAAATTCGACCCTGCCTGTCACCCAACGGAAGTTCATGTACTCTCTGTAACTCTCTGTACTCCGCCCCTGTCCGTTTGGCCAATCTCGAGATAAATGTACCTTTGTGTTAATAGTGAATTACATGGAATTTTGACGGAGGGCTGGTCCCCTTAAAGTGTTAATTAGGAATAACATTGGTTGCTGTCTATAGTATACGGTGGTGATTTCCGGCCATTTACTACTTTTTCGAATATTTAAGTATTTTTTCATTCTTTTCGAAAGTATTTTTATCATTTTTATTTTTAACAACTGTTTACATGTTGTAATTATTATAAATGTATAATGAACTAGCCCAATGTTGAATTGCTGATTCAACATTTTTTTCAACGTTTTTTTGTTATGTAATTTTCGTGATTTAATTTCGTAATTTAAATGTAATTATCATAAGGAAATGATTTTAATCACGGCTATTCGTATGACTATATTAGGAAACTTTGCAAGGAAAACCTCAATGTGATTCTGTCTACAATGACAATTCAACGTTTGATGCATCGACTTACTGTAACTTTAAAAGATAATTTTATGCAGGAGAAAGAGACATCCCACATCCCACATGTAGTGGCATCTATTAACTGATTAAACGTTCAAATATACGATCTAAGCACCACCAGTTACCGCTTACTTATCAGATGTCCGATAGCCTAGAATGTCAGATAGCCTAGAACTTCCATATGCAACTAACTAGCAGTCAGTCAGTAAACAGTACCGGTACCTTGCTAACCGCATTTCCGGTAACCGGAACCTTTGGGCCTTTTCAGTATTCATTCATTATCGGTATTGATAGCTATTAATTGCATCGAAGGCCTTCGTAATTACGTAATTACGTATTACTTCCAACTACTGTCAGACAGTTGTGAGTTTCCACCATGTGCACCCCGGTTGCAATCTGCACGGAAGATACGTACGCTAATGCGAAACGCCCAGCAGTCGGTGGCATAAACGCGGAATTTATTGCGAAATTCAAATCGAACGAAAAGAACGCAGTGGCGTGTCTGCACGAGTACTGCCAGAAAATGCGATTTACTCTCGCTTATGTAACGGAATCGTTCCAAGGGGAAGGTTCTTCTTTCGGAATGTTTGCTTTTAGTGCTGTGGTAGGTGAGCAGCGATATAGACAGGGCTCGGCGCTTAATAAGAAGGAGGCTAAGCGGCTGGCAGCTGTGCACGCAATGGAATCCCTCCTCGGTATACAACAAGGCGAGGCGCTTTACCACGACAAAATCTATCAGGAATTGCCACTCGCCAACGCGGAACTTCCTCGTGCCGCTCCTAGAGTGGTCGCCAGCTACCCAGTGGCCCCAAGACCGCCCCCTCCATTATTAGATAAACAATATGTAGAGGAAAGCGAATGCGATGAGCTTGGTAAGATGGCAGACACGGCTATGTTCGAGCTAGGCAACTATTCGATCCCAGAAGATTTGTCCACTCTTATGTCTCCGGTTTATGCTATTATTCTAATGAAGAGAGGCTCCTCCAGGGGCCCGGAAGTAGTCGCTATTGGTACCGGAAACGGACCATCTTCACCTGCTGCTATGACAACAACCAATGGCAGCGCTTTAATCGATCTTTCCGCTATAGTTATCGCTCGCAGATCGTTTATACGATTCTTATACGACGAATTAGATAAGTTTTATGACAATAAGAATAGCATCTTCGAGAGAACCTCTGAGGGTAAGTTGCTTTCATTAAAGGAAGATGTTCTATTCCACCTGTTTACTAATGTTTGCCCGCAGGGTGATGCTGACAGGTTTATTCCGCTGCATTCCGCCGTAGATGGTCCTCTTAGTCGAGATGACATCGACCTAATGGATAGCGGCGAGATGCATGCCGATTTCTCTGTCGGCGGGCCGCTCACCGTCAAGATTGGCGGTAATCAAGTTCGTGAGTCCCGTAGAGTCGTCGGAAATGATTATCGAATGTCCGACAGCGATAAACTCCTTCTGTGGAACATCGTTGGTGTCCAAGGCGCGTTACTAAGTCTAGTACTGCAGCCGGTCTACCTCCATTCAGTTACATTGGGGTCCCGTTACGACCACGGTCACTTAGCCCGCGCTCTGTGCTGCCGCGTGGATACGGACTTTGTGAATCGTCTACCCGCGGGTTACAATCTGTCCTACAACATCCTGGGCAGGCGTTCCGAGTGTTGCGACCTAGATATCCCGTGCAGTTCGCGTTTCAGTATCAACTGGACGATGGGGGACGTTGAGACGGAGATTGTAGATCCGGAGACCGGTAGGAGACACCAGCTGTCTCCGTACTGCGGTACCGGGGACACCCCGGGGAGTAGGTTGAGCGCCGCCGCGTTGTTCTGTCGCTTCTGGGAGGTGCTGCCTCGAGGTGGGGTGCCATCTGTTGTTCAGTGTCGCACCTACCGGGAAGTAAAGGCTCAATGTACCGCCTATAATAAAGCTAAGGAGGAATTTGAGGAACATATGAGAAGTAAAGGTTACGGACCTTGGATTCATAAACCGAAGAATTTGAATGAGTTTCAATAAATAGTAGAATTGAATTCAAAAACTTAAAACCAATCAATAACCTGAATTTAATTTTTTCTCGTGACTGAAATTTATTTTTATATTGTATTAAACTTTTGGCTAAAAATTACAAAAATCTGTGAGAGGTTTTCAATCTTTACTTTATTTCATTGTATATTATATTATTTTTTTCATTCCTAATTGAGACCACAACCTAATTTCGTGGCCCATGTGAAGTATATCAGTTTTTCTTCTGTTATATTTCACATTGCAGTTTATCCCCATGTGAAGAATACAGATTACAGAAAACCCAGATTACAGAAGGGCTGATTGTGACCACTGGCACCCGCTATTAGAAATCAACCAGCGTCAAAAGATAATACACCATTTCCTATATTATGATGTATCTGTATTGGATACGTTTTATATTGATTGAAGGAAATTAAATATGAAGTAACCAAAATAATAAACGATTAGTATCAGTCTGTACAGGTTATACAGACAGAAATAAGCGCTGTAAAATACTTAAGAAGGGAAAATTTAAAAAAAATCAAAATTATTAATATATAAAAATCCAGTACATTTTCGACTGAAAAGTGAAAATCTGCTATTGTTCACGGGCTAATTTCGTGACGAATGACAGAACTTTGCAATAGAACATATACAATACATTCAGGTAGTCCTACAAATAATATATGACCAGCGTACCGGTATCGTTGTCCTGCTGTATGTCCAATTTTTGTGATTTAAACTCTGTTTTTTTCTTATTCGTCGTCCATTTCATACTTTTATTCACGGGTTTGTGGTGCAATAAATATGATTATCCAGTGCTTACCTCACAGTGTAGTTGATTTTGTAATCCAATAATTGATTGTTGTTGTGTGTTGGACCTTAATCTGGTTTATAGGTTAATAAGTTCACTTTTTATGATTTATGGAACTTTATATTGCTAGTAATGTCCCATGTTTCAATGTGGCGATTGTGTATTCTAGAATTGATTACACTACTTACCTCTACGTACTTCCTTTCTTGTACTAAGAATCGCAAATACCATCTCGACGAATTAATATCTCGCTTCAATGTTAAATTGTTAATTAAGGGAAAGGAGCAAGGAAATACGTAAATCACTAGGAAATACGTAAATAACCTAAGTATAAAATGCTACATAACATACACTATGTCCAACCAGTTGTTTATATCAATGTTTAAAGTTCCGAGTGAATATTTTTAAACCTAAAGTCTGATTTTACTTTGGGCGATCGATCCATGTAGGAGTCTCTATCTCTTTATTTTTGTTTATTTTAGTGCTTCTAAATGATATTTGATGGGCTAATAATAATTGTAATAAGAATTTTCATTTGTTGGTTAATTATATTTATGTTAATTTTATGGCAAGCTGCTAACACGTTGTGGGGCCTTCGCGCAGCACGAGAGCCTATATAAGAAAGTGTACAAATCGGCATTAGATATATGAAAACCGCCTTCCCCAAAATAGCAATGAGTGAATTGTTCAGTTTGCGTTAATTTGTTAATTTAATTAACTTAATTAATTAATTAGCGTTAAAAAACTTAATTAGCGTTAATTTAATTGCAAGTAACAAAGCTACTAACTAGTTCGCCCTCTAGCCATAAACTTTAGAAGTAAAGATTGAGCAGCGTCGCTCAAAGGTGCTGTTGATTTTCTTGTACATATGCCAAGTTTAAGCTTAAACGGATTAAAATGACGGAGGTGGTTTATACCTTCAGACATTTCACACTCTTACTTGCGGTAGACTGGAGTTTCCAGACGGATTAGCCTCCTTTGCAAGACATAGCTGATGGTCTAGTACATATCTGCCAAGATTTCAGCTTAAACGGATAAAGGTCACGGAGATGGGAGAAGGTTGACACATTCAAACATGCCCTCTAGCACATTCGCCCTCTAGCGGCTGACTGGCGAACTGCAGACCGGTTACAGTCCCCCGTGGCGTTGCGGGCGGGGGGGGGGGGGGGGCAAGCTTTTAACACTACTGTAAGATAGGTCATTTATGTGTTGAAACCCACTTTTGTTGGCCGCACGAAAATGTTATTACCAACCGGACTCACATCAACTCAATATTGTCACCGATTTATTGCATTCTGTTACTAGTCTCTACCAGCAAGTACTGTAACTCTGTCCGAGTATCTAGTTCCATCCATAAAATCCATGCAAGTATCACATGGACGGTGTTATGCAAAAGGGTGTTATCCCACATTTTGTCGAAATTGAGTTTTTGGTATCATTCGATAGAGGAAAGTGTAATCTACCTAATTATGAGATCCTATTGCACAATAACACGAAGAAATGCCTTAAAAATACAAGAAAGTTAAGCCACAATCCGGATTTGTGATTTAGTCAAAGAGTGTTAAACCACAAATAATATTGCAAAAAAGATTTAATCCACATAATAATTGTGTGGCTTGACATCTTTTTGCAAGTAGGCCTACATTATGACACCTTTTGACAATTTAACGTTTTGCCAAATATACTGTAAGTTTTCCAAAAGTGTTAATAAGCCACATTCTGCACACTAACATGAAAAATACTTTAATTTTCATAAATGTTTTCTTATAAAAACACAACAGTATCTGAATAATACTACAACGATCACACACAGGATGTTAAAAACTTTGCATCAATTATCTCAAATTGAACTTTTGTGACTTAACACTTTTCTTAACACTTAACACCTTTTGCATAACACCGACCACATAGGGGGCCCCTATTAACACAGCCTTCATATATAGGGCCTAGTCCACCAGTCTACATAGTAGCTGAATATATTATAAGTTGGCTTATAATTGGTTGTTATGTAGATATTTATTTAGTTGATACAAATAGGTATAAAATAGGTATCTACATTAAATGGACGTAGTTTGTTTGTGGTTAAAAGGGATGATGCGAATTCTACTGTGTTTTTCGCAATAACCAATATACGGATGCGATTTGCCACTATCTTATGGTTGGACATATTTGTTTAGGATTGGAAAATTAATATGTATAAATGTATATGTGTGTAAATTGAATTAATATGTATATATGTGTGATATAGAATTAATATGTACAGTATATGTGTGTAGGCCTACAGTAATATAGAATTCATTTATTATAATTTTTTTATAACGAACCTGCCTATTAATAGGCCAGGGTAGTTCTTGTGAAAAGTTGAGTCGTTCAAAAACACGATGTGGTTATGTGTATACTGTATATGTGTATGTATGTATTACTAGTGCTGCGAACTGAAACTGAAATTGAACTGGAACTGAAATCGAACTGAAATTGTTTTTGGCAATTTTTGTGAACTGGAACTGAAACTAGAACTGAAACATTCATTTTTTTAAAACTGAAACTGAAACTAGAACTGAAACTTGTTATCTTGGAATACTGGAACTGGAACTAGAACTGAATTGCCAGAAATTTAAAACTGAAAGTATGATCTATAAATTGGGAATAAAAACAAATTTAAAATTCGCGTTTTTAGTGTTCATAATAAATACTATTTCAATCTTTAATAAATAAATGTAATTTGCTTTATTGTGTTGCAAGACCTACTACTATAGAAACGAACAGCCAAATCGCTGCAAAGTTCTTAAATTTAGTGGGCCAGTTAAATAGGTCTATCTTAGTTAGAATCTATAAAACAATAGGTCTTGCACGTCGGAAGTACTTGGCCCTAACTTAATTAGGTCCTCTTTCAGATGATGCAAATAAAAATTTTAATAACTCCAGTAGTTTTCGAGATGGGTTCCTGGCACCCATTTTAGCACCTTTCGGAATTGAATTACCGTACTCAAATATATATTTTATTTTCAAGTAATACGTAATTGTAAACCTAACAATTACCTTTTTGCAGCTAAAAATTCCGGTTATTTTCATTAAAAATTTAATAAATGGTAGTCGGATCCATCACTGGGTACCACACGATTGGCCACGGCAGCTTGTTATGTACCGGTATGTAAACAAGACACTTGCAAAACTTTCTGAAAATAGAACTGAAACTATATATTTTTTTGGGAACTGGAACTGGAACTGAAATAAATAGGTTTATTAGAACTGAAACATGAACTAAAACTGAAATTATTTTTTTGGAACTGAAACTTGAACTAAAATGAACGTGTTTATTAAAACTAAAACTGGAACTGAAACCGAAACAAATCATTTTATTTCAGTTCGCAGCACTATGTATTACCATCCAATCAGTGGCGTGGTGGCCATACATCTGTTCGGGAAAATTCCCGGGCCCCCTTGACGATCTGGGCCCCTGCGGGCCCCCCCAGGGTAGAAAATTATATTGATGTGATAAAAAAATAGAAAAATAGAACAGTAGGTATTAAATTTTTATAATAAAAAATATAAGCAACGAAATCAAAACAATAGCTAAAGGCATGCCCGAGTCAGCATAGCATTAAACCAAGAGGGGTGGGGGGGGGGGGGGGGGTTGTAAACGTTGGCTGGTACTTGGCCATTGACAGTTGGTTTAAGAGCACATTGGGAAAAAGTCCCCTCAGGCGTCCGGCAAGGCAAACTGTGTTGAATTTACATTAGTGCCAGCCCGCCAGACCAGATACAATTCACATTATCCCTGCACACACAGGCCTGTGTCCAAAGAAGACATGTAGATGGAGACATGCTCCATCTCTACACCCTGTTCTATGCCCGCCTCATTCATTTCATTACCCAATAATGCCAAGCCTTTCTCTAGTAGAAGTCTGTAAAATATTGAGTTGTTACTTGGAAATGGGAGCCTAATTAACCACTGCAGGCAGGGGGGCGCCAACTGCCCACTGCCGTATGCTGTGCAGTGCAGCCTGAGCTGACCATCCACCACCACCAGAGTTCAATATATCAGCACTCATGAGACATCTCCCATGAAATAGAGGTAGGTAGGTTAGCCCTTATGTAATAAACATGTGGTATAATTGTTCGCGCTTTCAGACCTTTGGCAGTTTAACCCGCCAAATTAGAATGTCTTCTAGATAATAAATCTGCTTTTTAGTCTATGACAAGTATTTGATTCACTACACTAGTCGAAACCAATCCGTGCGCGACCATTCACCCGCTGGATATTCCCGGGAGATTGGGTTCGACGGTTTAATTTGTATTGCTATGTAAGCCTAATGTATTATTCGACTGACAGTATTATATAATCTCTGACAATATTATTCACCTTCGGTAATATTAACAGTTCCTTTAGGACGTGGCGCTTTATCTACATAAACAGAGTTATGACTTAAACTACTCGCAACGATATGGCTTAATTATAATCCACATATATGGCGCATTCTTTAGGAATTGCTTCTTTAACAGACTCACTCATACACTATGCTGCACAATACTGCACACTAATCTGCCAATCTTCACTGATTTTAGTCACATATAAAAGGAACACAGACTGACTCATGTAGGGTCTATCAAATAACATTAGATTCACTTCAAACCACTTTAACATAAGTCACAATCGTTTATCTGTAACCCTTCTCTCTTACCTTCGGTATATCAAGAACATTGGGTTTCGGG
>JAUCBJ010008878.1:0-68252 GCA_032718475.1 Nemertoderma westbladi | reverse complement strand
CAGGAACATTCTTTGGTCCTCATGATTGACAAGGAAACCAGGAAAGTATATGGCTACAGCTGGGAGATGTTGGATGATGAGGGTAAATCTTTTACTATAAGCAGGAGACAGGAGTTCGAGTCGAATTGGGTGCGCAATGTAAATTGCTCCAAATGGGAAGAGGAACAAACTGCTTGTAGGTTTCAGTTTGGAGATGAGATATATTATCGGGTCTGTAAACCAGTTTCAGCTGGTATGAAACTCCTTACTTGGTACGGAACTCCTTACTTTGTACAGAACTCCTCACTTGGTACAGAACTCCTTACTTGGAACGGAACGGGATACGCGAAAGAATTAGGATTAATTACTAAACAATAGAAGAATAAGAAATAGGGGATGAAAGCTGTGGAAGATGGGTGGTTTCTCTGTACTGGGTGTGACAGTTTTCAGTTTGATAATCAGGAGGTACTTCTTAGATACCAGAGTAGTAGCGGTGTATGTGCTGAGAGAAAGACATTCGACTTAGCTCATGATAACAGTTTACTTAAATTCACTTGCGAACATTACAACGTCGTTTACACGGTGGAATATTTTCTCGCTTCCCATTTAAAACGGAGACACAATGAACCCAACTACAACTCTACAGCAACAGGTTCGGGTTCCAACGTTCCTACTGGTCCCAAGAAAGAATCCATTTCAGATAAACCAGCTACAGTAAGAGTTTGAAAGGGCTATTGGACCACGAATGGGTTCACTCTTGTAAGAATCTGCACAGTTGTTCTATATGTAGTAAAGCTTTAAGCCAACAGACCAGTCTACTGGTCTACGTTCACTCTGGCATAAAACCTTTCATCTGCCGAATCTGCAGTAAATTATTCATGAACAGTTGTGATCAAATAAAACACAATCATACAGATACAGTGTTCAGTAGGAAGTGATAACAAACAGACAACTCACTCATTCACCAAAGAAGGTGATACATTCATTGTTGGATTTGAACAGAACTCACTAATGCTCTTATTTTGGTTCTCGAGGGAAAAGTAGTTATTCACTGGATAACTAATCGTGATATCCAGGGGTCAAAGGTTGAATACCTCAAGCCATTCTAAATGCAGGCTCGACTGCCGGTACTGGTTCTAATCCAACAGTTGTCCCACTAATATCCGCCAAACACTGTTTGCTAATCATCAAATAATCTTGTCCATGGACGAACAGCTGATGCTAAGTACGGCCGATGTGTAGCCTACCACTAAGCTACGGGCTCCAGGGGAAGTTATTTCAAAGGACGAAATCCTCTCTAATGATAGACAATTATATATATATATTATATTAATTCGCTCTAGGCGACAAAATTAAAATGTTATAAATAAAAATGCATCCAATGCACATAGTAAAATGTTTGTAGACATAAAGTTAGGTAATTAAAAGTTTAAAACTGTAATCCAAATCCAGTGTCAATGACCTTATACAATATTAACTAAGGATACGATCGTGCTCGGTTTAGGAATTGTTAAAATCAATTAAATTGCAAATATATAGTTACACATTAAAATACTCCAACACCCTGTTATGTTTAGATGTAAAACTCATGCCGGGTGTGTTATATGTTGAGGTAATAAATGAAACGTTTAGCATCTCAGCCAGAGTTAGTCCCCCCAAAGAAATCCGAGATTGTATTGAGTTTTTACAGTAGCGTGAGCTCAACAAAGAATTGATTGATGGTAATGGATACTCCTCAGATACCCTGTTGAATATACTGCCGAGTCCTTGGTATCCATGGCGTGAGACACCATTGACATTCTCATCTAAAAGTATCTTAAGAAGATAATGCAATCGAATATTTGGACAGGAATTAATTCGAAATATAATACTCAGAATCTCGCGATAGACACTCATTGATATCGGCAATATAGATAGCAAACTATAACATTCAGTATTAGAGGCATATCGACCTAAATGTAATATACCTCTTACAACTTTGCGATAGGAGATATCTACTTGCTCCAATTGATATCTCGTAATAATACCCAAGTAAAATCGAATCGCGTACTTAATTGTAGGTATTGCATAGCCTTCCCAAAGCTTAGTTATAGTTTCGGTTGTATACCATCTTGTAGTCCATCCTTTGCGATGAAATGTATCAGATATACCATATATTAATTTATTAATTTCTTTAATAATGTCCTTCCTATCATCAAATAACTTAACTCCCAAAAAGCTAATAGATATACTGGGTTCCAGGTACTTCCCATTTAGATAGAGTCCTCTTGTACATTTCTCCTTACTATTTTGACTAAAGCACATCCATTTCGTCTTTGTATGTTCTATTTCTAGACCCAACTGTCTTACACCATCCCCAGAGTTGTGTGCAAGGCGGGGGCTGATCTAAATTTTATAATTTGGCCAGAAAACTCTCTAATTTGCGCAATAATTACAGATTTGGAACCCAATTTATTGCAGACATCAAAATACCGACAGTGACACATATTAGAATCTAGTCACTGTTAGAATGTCTAGTATAAGAATCTGAAGGAATTACATACCAATAAACTCGGTAACAGTTTGGAATGCGTTGGCACTGAAGCCGAAAGGATTTATAGTGGGGGAAGTCCAACCTCAGTAGGTGAGAAATAAGAAATAGCTGATGAAATGGCTAACGTGGTTTCGGATACTTCTACAGCTGCTGTTGAGTCACATTTACATGTCATCGTCACTTCTATATCGAATGCTCCTTTTGAACCCCGATGTGGATTACGACTCAGAGAGGAGGTTGATTACTCTGAAAAAAGTTTCTGATGGTTTTTTAATTATCATACAGTTAATAAGATAAACCATTTGTTTAAATTTTAAACTGTTAGTTGTGAAAAAACTTATAATTTAATTGGCTATTTTTCAAACATATTTTCATTCCATGAAATAACCAACTATTGTTTTACAGATAACTAATGGTTATTTATAAAAGAAAAATATTTTCACTAAAATCCACCGTTTTTGTGACAATTAAAATATTGGTTATTCTATTAATTGAAACCAATCTGTTTTTACTAAAATAAACTGTTGGTTATATATCTAAATATTATAAATTTCGGGGCTTTTTTAAACCTTTGATGGGCTTTTTTTTTTTACAAAACTGGCTGTTAATGGAAATACGCAAAATAAATAAACTATCCGTCATTTTCTTCTACGGCAATTGTAAACTAGTTGCTATTTTCTTAAATAACATCTGAAAACTAGTGGTTATTTTAAAATTTAACGTATGTTTTTAACATATGTGGCTTAAAAACTAATAGTTATTTTATAGATTGAAGGTATTCATCCATTGGTCACTTAAAATTTAAATCAGCAGTGGTTGGCTGAAATTTAAAACTTCTATTTTATTGTGATTGATTGAATAACTGCTGGTATTTTTTAAAATTACTAAAGCCCATGGTTTTTGCAATAAGAGCTGATATCTGAATCATTCTTTTAACTTGGTTAAAGTAACATAATACTGTGTAGCTTGAAGTAGTATTAGGCCTATCCACATTGCCTTCATCAAATCTCAAATTCAAATAGAAATTAAGGACTACTTGGAGGAATATCCAAATCATTTAAAGTTGTAAGCATTGCAGAGAGCAACAAAGTTGATGGTGATGATGCTTTTGAAGGGTATGAAGACCATGAGCCTTGAAGCAATTAATTAGTATAATCCAAGAAACGTGTACACAAAAACTATTTTGGCTATTGGCTAACTATATTACATGTGTTCTTCAATTGTATAGTTAGTTGGTTTGTATTGCAACTAATGCTTACCTTAACCTGTAGCCAATAGCCACGCCACATGTGTGTGTACCTGACCACCACTACTACTGCAACCCCCTACTGCAGTACTGCTCTACGGTACTATATTAATCCTGCATTCTGCTCATGTTCTTCTACACACTACCGGTAGTCTGCAATCCTGCTATCCCCTAACTGCGTCATATACCGTACTGATCAGCCTCTACTGCTGTGAATGCAGGATTATGCTGTGAACTCGGGTAGGCATATTGCATATTGTGCAATGAATACCGCTGGCGCTGGGTCATCATGCCCGAATTGCGATGTACTTAGTAAGTGGGCTGTGTGTCTGGCATGTAGAACTGAATTAACACAAAAAAAGTATGTTGTGGATTAGAAATTAAATCACACTTCAGTACTGGCAAGTGTGTCCCGATTGCCAGTAGATGTTGTCAACCCCGTAGAACCACTGGTCCCCCGGTCCTCCTCTACATCTACTAATTTATCAGGTTGGCAATGTCGAAAGTACAAGTTGGTGTACCTTTGGTGTAGCTACTCACCCTACCCTAACATCTAGGTATCGACAAAAGACCCAGTCCTAAAAGAAAGTTTATTAATTAATAATTTTATTTATTTATTGATCTGTTAATCTACAGCTGTTGAGTCACATTTAAAAGTCATCGTCACTTCTAAATCGAATGCTCCTTTCAAACCCTGATGTGGATTACAACCCAGAGAGGAGGTCGATTACACCAACTGCAACTGCCCTATAAAATTATTAACAGCTTTCTATTCTGAGACCTTTGCAGTGAGGAATACACTCCTGGTGGAAGAAACCAGGGCAGCAGATCAATTACCCTGTGTCTGGAGATAAAGAAATCTCAAATTTATAAAAATAATAGGTGTTTACCAAGGTCGATTTGAATCAGGGAACATTCTTTGGTAATAATAATAATAATATTGGTTATTTATATAGCTCTTTTCTATGCTCGCCATACTCAAAGCGCTTTTATTATCATTACCCCAGCAAGTCAGGTTCCCATTATACCGCTGGGTTGGCGTAGGCACTAATGTCTAAAGTGTCTTTGCCTATAGGGACACAGCAGTGCGAAATTTCTACAGTCTTTAGTCGGATTCGAATCTGCGCCACGAAACACTATTGTGTACGCAGTTCAGGCACTGTGTCCACTCAGATACTGCGACACGATGGTCCTCATGATGGAGAAAAGAAACCAGGAGTTGGATGATGAGGGTAAATCTTTTACTATCAGCAGGAGATGGGAGTTTGAGTCGAATTGGGTGCGCAATGTAAACTGCTCCAAATGGGAAGAGGAACAAACTGCTTGTGGGTTTCGGTTTGGAGAGGATATATATTATTGGGTCTGTAAACCAGTTTCAGCTGGAATGGAACTCCTTACTTGGTATGGAAATGGATACACAAAAGAATATGGGATTAATTACTAAACAATAGAAGAATAAGAAATTGGGGATGAACGCTTTGGAAGATGGGTAGTTTCTCTGTACTGGATGTGACAGTTTTCAGTCTGATAATCAGGAGGTACTTCTTAGACAACAGAGGAGTAGTGGTGGATGTGGTGAGAGAAAGAGATTCGACTTAGCTCATGCTAACAATTTACTTAAATTCACATGCGAACATTACAACGTCGTTTACACGGTGGAATCTTTTCTCATTTCCTATTTGTCGTTTATACGGTGGAATCTTTTCTCGTTTCCTTCGGGTTCCAACATGCCTACTGGTCCCAAGAAACAATCTAATTCAGATAAACCAGCTAAGAGTATGAAAGGGCTATTGAACAACAAATGGGTTCACTCTTGTGAGAAATTGTACAGTTGTTCTATATGTAGTAAAGTTTTCAGCCAACAGACCAGTCTAATGACATACCAGCGGGTTTATTCAAGCATGAAATATTTCATCTGCCGAATCTGCAGTAAATTATTTATGAAGAGTTGCGATCAAATAAAACACAATAGTACACATAGTGTTAAGTAGGAAGTTATAACAAACAGACAACTCACTCCTTCACCAAAGAAGGTATTCGTTGCTGGATTCAAAAATAAATCACCAATGCTCTTACTTTGGTTCTCGAGGGAAAAGTAGTTATTCACTGGATAACTAACCGTGATATCCAGGAGTTGAAGGTTGAATACCTCAAGCCATTCTAAGTGCAGGCTTGACTGCCGGTAGTAGGTCTAGTCCAGCAGTCTTCCCACTAATATCCACCAAACAATGCTAATCCCCCTGTGAACAGTGGAAAACCCAATAATCTTCTTGTCCACAGACAAACAGGTGATGCTAAGTACAGCCAACGTATAGCCTACCGCTAGGCTACGGTCTCCAGGGGAAGTTATTAATGAGGAAGAAACCCTCTATAATGACAGACAATTGGTAATTCAAGCTGTGTTTTCGAGTTTGCGATTCGAGTTTCAGTTCGGAGAGGAGATATATCAATGGATCTGTAAACCAGTTGCAGCTGGTATGGAACTCCTTACTTGGTACGCAAAGAGATACACGAAAGAATTGAGATTGATTATTATTATTAAAAAATCAAAGAAGAAGAAATTAGGGATGAGAGCTTTTGATGACGGGTTGTTTCTTTGTGCTGGATATGACAGTTACCAGTCTGATAATCAGGAGGTACTTCCTAGACACCAGAGTAGTAGAGGTGGATGTGCTGAGAGAAAGATAATGGATTTATCTCACGATAAGTGTTCACCTAAATTGCCATGCGAACATTGCGACGTCATCTACACAGTGGAATCTTTTCTCCTTTTCCTTTCCCATTTAAAATTGAAAACAATGAACCCAACTCTACAGAAACAGGTTTGGGTTCCTACTGGTCCCAAAAAAATGATCCAGATAAGTTTCGAGTTTGGGCTATTGGAACACGAAAGTCATCAAATGGGTTCACTCTGGTGAGAAACCATACAGTTGTTCTGTCTGCATTAAATCATTCACCCAAAGCGCAACCAAACTCACCACCAATGCATCCACACCTGAGTAAAACCCAAAAGCTTTCTCAGATATATCCAATATATCGCGGCAAAAATTTAACCACCACAGTGGGACGAATTTGTAAACTGTTATATATTGAGTTAATCAGTAAACTGTTGTAAATCGAATTATCAGTAAACTGTTGTGTATCATGTTAATCAGTAAACTCTTGTATATCGAGGTAATCAGTAAACTGTTATAAATCGAGTTAATCAGTAAATTGTTGTGTATCAAGTTAATCAGTGAACTCTTGTGAATCGAGTTAATCAGTAAACTGTTGTGTATCGAGTTAATCATTAAACTGTTGTGTATCGAGTTAATGAGAAACTATTGTGAATTCGTGTTTTTCACACCACCACACCATTCATTTGATGCTGTAGAATCTAGTTACAACATACAAGCGTGTACGTCGTAAACACGTAGTGGTACACGTAGTTGGAATTTCCAGTGAATGACTGATTTCATATAAAAATTATAGCATGGAAACAAAAATTCATTGCCTTTTATATATATTAAATTATTGGAGAAAATGAAACATCCATATATTTTTTTAAAATCCCACTAGACTATAACTATAAGAAAAAGTAGACTAAAAGTAAAGCACTACCGTGAATCAGTAAGAGCAGCATAGCAAAGCAATATAAAAAGCAAACACTAACACCACCCTAGTGAGTACCATTGCTACGCAAAATTTGATACACAAACACTACAATGTGGGGAGAACTTCACCATTAATAGCCATCACCTGGGCGCAGTCGCATGGCGCATTTGGGCAAAAATTATACGGCGCCAGTTTGAAAGATGATAGTAGTACATAGTAAAAGTAATCGCAATATTAGGAAACAACAAATGAGAAACAAATAATAATCCTTTTATAACTATCTATATGGGCAGAACGCTAACCTTCTAGAAGGAAGTGCATATTATGATGCACTGTATGCCTCGCTATAGCAGCTATAGTAACGAACGAATTCATAAATATAAGAAATATAGCCAAAGAACTACAAAGTAAAGAATATATAAAGAATTATAAGAAGAATATAAAGAATTAGGAAATTGAAATTTAAATTTAAAAGGACAAACATATGAAGTCATTATACAAGAGGGAAAATGAATTAGGCTAAAAAATATTTTGGGGGGCTTACCTGATCCGATCTTAATAAGGCCATTATGCTGAATAAATATGGTATCGCAAGTAAGGTTTCCGTGGATAATAGGAGGGTAGCATGAATGCAGGTAACTTAAAGCAGAAAGAATCTGTATGCACCAACGTTTCCACGCCTGTGATAGATGGATGAAGCGATAATAATAACGATATAGGCTGAAATCAACGTTAATAATAAATATATGATTAACATTTATAATTAATTAATTGATTGATTACCTTAACATGCATAAACTTCTGGTTCATTCTTGTTTTCTTCAGAAATTGAGACATGGAACCGGAACTCATGTACTCAGTAATGAAAATTACCTATAAAAACATGATATAAAAGTAAACAAAACAGTAACAGAACAGCAATAAACAAATAGACAATCACTAATCGACTCTAGGAATCAGAAGGAAGGCAAATAAATGGAAGGCGTTGCCACAAAGAGAAGTAGGCTAAACGATTTGTGAATGTGATAAACATCCAATCCGTAATATAGCATATGTTTCGAGCTATACCACAACATCAATATTTATATAAGAAGTCGATTTAGATGATAACCAACTACACCAAACTCCGGAATGATATACCACACAATGACTCGTTTCTCAAGGATAGATAAATCCCAACAGAGAAACTTAAGTTGCATGGATAGCAAATAAACCTAAGTGAAACAAATAATTAATTTATTAAAAACAACTGCATTTAATGCATATGCATTTAAATATCCTTACTCTGGGTTTCTCGGTCTTCACATCGGTCCAGTACTTGTGGAATTTCACAATGTTAGCATGTTCTAACTGAGTTAGATTATCAAACACGGCACGAATTTTATCCTGTAAAACAAATAGTAAATTATGTGACAGGCACAGCAGTTTAATCTATAATATATCTTATAATACAATCTGTATACTTCTTACATTGCAAGAAATGCTATTTGTGAAGGACATAATCTTTTTATAGGATTGCGTACCGTACCGGTACCAGTATTAGTTTGCGATATTTTTTAATATTTAATATTTAATTTTGATATTTGGTAATTCATAAGAAATTCGCCATCTTCCACAATGCTGTAGGCGCACACGAAAACAGGGACACACAATAATAATAATCAGAAAACTCAACCAAAAAAAATAAAAGGGTCGCAATGAGACAGATTGCACACACATGTTGACTTCACATGTTTAGTTTTAACATAATTGTTATCTCCTTACCTGGTGCTTCGTAATTAAAATTTATTACCGGTAATTTAATAATATATATACCTCATTTGCTTTAAAATTTATTCTCTCCGAAAATTGAACCTCATTCCAGACCACCTCAACTCCTTCTTCCATATCCATAGCCAAGTAAGCGACATCAATACCAGGAACATCGCGTTGAGTCACCTATCAACAAATAGTTAATAAAAGCCGTGCTGTACATTCATTTAAGCCTGTAATGTAATGTAGGATCCAAGACATATTCCCTCCCTACAGGATGTTACAGGCAATTTATCTATAGATGTTGTTAAACGACGAGGAACATAAGTTTAAAAATTGATAATTAGTGATCTACAACAATCAACATTAACAAGAACCGGTCCTAGTATTTAAGCACTAAGGTCACACATCACACAGCGTGATGTCACCATACTGCCATAAAGCAGCACGATTTTATATGCTAAAAAAAGTTCAGTACTGCAGTTCAGCAGTTATGGCACCGGTATCGGCGGTGCGGTTGCAGTACCCTGTAACGGATGAACATACCTGTACCTGTCTGCCCATTCCACTATCAGACTATATACTGATATATAATAGTCTGCTAGTAAGTACACAGCAACACCAGCACACCAAACAACATACTGACATTGCAGCATTGAACTGTGGCCGATCTGTCAATTAACAGATTGATATACATCTGGACATACATACCTGTTCTCTTCGTTTTTGCCAACTACCACATGGACTTTCCTCCAAAATTTCGCTTTCATCATCTTCACTTTCGCTCTGTTTATCTTTAGAGTTGGCCTCCCTTATTCCTTTGCTGGTCCCAGTATCATCCCCCGAAGATAAGACAAGTGTGGACGGGATTATATTTGTTGTTGTTCCAGGTGTAGAATCAGATTGTAACGAATGCTCGTGGGTCACTTGCGCAACAAATACTGATTCATCCATCATAATTAAGATAGCTAAGCACTAACTGCAAAACTGCACTAAAGACAGACTTACCTGCCTACCGGCTGACCGGTCAGCCGGTACTGCCAGACTGCTGTACTGGCTTCCCGACTACAATACTTCAGTACTTAGGCCTACACTAGATATGTGAATATATCTGACATGAAGTAAGAGTCCTGGCGCTGCAGGGCTCTCAAAGCCCAACTGCCTGACTGCAATACATACACCAAGAACAGTCTGACAGTTAGGTGAATATATATCTGGCGCGAAGTAAGCTAATCTGGTTCTCAGGGGCGATCTGCAGAATATTGTTAACTGGATAAGCGACAGGGTTCTCAAAGCTCTTCAAGTTCGTGCAGAAGTGAGAACAAGAATTTGCCACAAAAAAATTTCTCAATATATCTATTGTGTAACTATTCATACATAAACAATACATGTTCCAGAACATTATGCAGTTATGTGAGCGAACAATTCTTCTTGCAATCTTTGAACGCTAGCCTATATCTCAGCTAGGCCTACAAATGAGAAATGACATATAGAAAAGCCCATGAACTCTGAACTCTACAAAATTCCAGTAGGAACGCTTTACAATAAGGTTAAACATCTCCATAAACAGATAAAGGAAAATGTTACATTCGATCCTGATTATGTTCGGTCTGTCACCCTGCAGCCCCGCCCTACGCCTACTGTAAAAAATTGTAGGTCTAAATGCTATGATTGTAGTATTGTACCGTACTGGCGGTGCGTTTTTTACTTTTTTCGATTTCATTGTTCTACCAGTGCACAAAAGTTGCCAAATGGTAAAAAAATAAGGCAAAAAAATTCTATAAATTTCATCTATATCTTCACGGATCCCAAAAGGGTTGAAATTTTGAGCCATCGCGATGCACCCTGCACCCTGCCATAATGATAATGCAGCCAGGAACACTGGTCACAATTTGTCCAATTTACAGCCAAAATGTTCGGAAAACGCTCTCAGAGTGAAATTTCTCCATAGAAAACAATGCTAAATTTCATTTGAAAACTGGCAGTGAAATTTTAACATTGGCATTCTAAAAATTAGGCCTATGACATTAGAATCGCCATAAAATTCTGTATAAATTAATTTGAGAATTAGAATCTCATCGTTGGGACAACTATCATTAATAGGCCTATTAAAAATAAAAATTGTCACATTATGTGCCCAGCTTCTGCTTTGAGTACTAGTGGAGGTACAGCCAAAATATGTCCGGAAATATAATCGCAGCCTGTTGAAGGACAAATACTGAAATAGTGGCTGCACGGACACTTTCTGGCTGTAAATATGTGGACAATTTTTGGCTGAGCTCCAGCCAGAAAGTGACCAGTCAGCCAGTGTTCATAACTGTAATGAAATTTATCACAATATAACACATTATGAAAGATCAATGACTCAAGAAAGAACTTCCTGCATGCATTACATATCATCAAATGGGTCCAAACTTAGTTCAGTAGTTACAGTCTTACAGTCTGACAGTAGACTGGTAGTGGTAGATACCAAAATTTTGATTTTGGGACCTACAGACCTAGGGAAGTAGTGCCATATCAGCATATGGCCAGAACCTACCCTTTCAGCCTTTGAGTGCGGTGCGAGTAACCTTTATTCTCAATTTTCGCGATGGACAACTTTTAGTTCTCCTGCTGCAGTACTGCATTTATCAGTTTATAGTACAGTAGTTGTAGTATGCTCATTAGAACCGCAATGACCGATTTAGTGGGGGTAGACACCATCAAAACGAATAGTTACAGAGTTATTGAGATTAGCTGATTCCTGATTAGGAATCGACCGGTGCACAGGTAGGGTACCGGTAGGTGCCGGTTTTGGCCGAACCGGTACCGGTCCGGTTTTTTTTTTAAATCAGTGCCGGTTTCGATTTTTTAATAATGGCTAGTTATGCAGTTATGTAACTGTTACAGCATTAGCAGTAGGCCTACTGGCAGACTGGCCTAGGCTATACTACATTACTACACAGTAGAAACAGACATTACTGGCCCACTGGTCAGCTGGTGTACTACAGTACAGCAGTAGGCCTAATACATGTACTACTGTCTGACTTGACTGTACTACTGTACTAGCATGACTTGACTAGTATACATCTGTCATGCTGTACATATCATAGTCTGATATAGTGACTACCTACCGGCAGACTGGTCTGACTGTCTGAGAGCCCAGAAGTTCCATCCTTGTATGTATGTTTTAGTTTAGTTATTAATTAGTTTTAGTTTCGTTCTGGTTTAGTTATTTATTAGTTTAGTTCGGGATTAGTTTTAAGTTCGTTTTAGTTTAGTTATTAATTAGTTTTAGTTCCGTTCAGGTTAAGTTATTAGTTTAGTTCGGGTTTAGCCACACTGCAATACATACACCAGTTAGGTGAATATATCTGGCGCGAAGTATGAGTCCTGGCGAGGAGCGCCAGGTCTCTCCAGCGTGATTTGCAGAATATTGCGAATATTGCGACAGGCGCGATATGAGTTCCCTGGCGCTGAGCGACAAGGCTCTCAAAGCTCGTGCTCTCAAAGCTTTTAAAGTTCGTGCAAAGTGCAGAAGTGAGACCAAGAATTTGCCACAAAAAAAATTCGCTTGCTTCGCTCGCGTTTCATTTAAATATTTGTTTTGTTAAAATCGCTTTCTGATTATAAATTTACAAATTGACTTTGTGTGTTTCTTATAAGACAAAATAACAACACACCACTATACTGTATAATTCAAGTCAATACATACAGCTGTAGTACGTACAGTATATTGAATTGTTAATTATTGACATGGTAAAACATTGATGGGCCAATGAAATTATATTTATTTATTTATTTTATTTAAAAACTCGATATTAAAATATGTGAAATACACATAACATAGAAACATACATACAGAACAAAGAATACACAAAAGGTCGAGGGAGGGAAACTGCCCAGGCTCAAGGCACTTACGGGAGTTTGGGTACTATAAAGTGAACATAAAATATACTGTAATGCACATACAGTACACTTTACAAATTGCTATAATATTTTAAATTTCTAATAAAATTGAGACTTATAAAAAGAAAAACGAGACGAAAAACTAAAACAATAAAAAAAAATGACAAAAAAGATATTTGTCACTGTTGTACTAAAAATAATGGATTGCCAGGGGGTCGTGTAAAATTACAGTGTTCCAAAAAGTCGATCGCCAGCAACTTGTGTGAAAATATTTTCAGGTTACAAGAATCAACTACTGAAGAAGGGAGATTATTCCATAATCTGACTGCACGAGATGAGAAAGAATGTTTGCTGATATCTAAACGACACCTAGGTACGTAAAGTTTCCTACTGTTGCCACGAAGACCAGCTCCGGGAGCTTGAGAGAAATAATTATCAAAGTCAAGATCAACAAGACCGTGTGTAATTTTGTAAACCATTTTTAGGTCGAATATCATTCGACGCACTTCTAAAGGTTGTAGGGAAAGCAGTTCGAGGCGGTCCATGTAGCTAGAGTAGGGTATCTTACAGCGCATACACAGACGACGAGTAAAGTAGCGTTGAACACCCTCAATTATGTCTATGCTGCGTTTTGTATGTGGAGACCAGACAGGCGTGCAATATTCTACAAGTGGCCGAGCTATGGCTTTATAAGCTATTATTAAAGCTTGACGGTTACTAGTTACGATGCTCCGGAATAACATATTGATCACTTTGTAAGCTTTTGCTGTTTGGTCTCTACAATAAAGATCGAATTTTAGATCGGATGAAATTGTTAGGCCCAGGTCCTTACAGTGTGTATCAGAGGTGAGCACAGACGAATTGAGAGTGTATTCGCGCTTCGCATTGGATGAGCCAACATAAATAACAATACATTTATGGGTTGCAATAGAGAGCTGCCATTCGCTCGCCCATGCCTCCAGCTTGCTGAGTGCTTGGGCGAGGGATTCACTCTCGGTTGTACTAGAATACAATTTCACATCATCAGCAAAAAGTTTCACTGTTATGGGATTAAACAGGTCTGGCAGATCGTTAATGAAAACAAGAAATAGCACTGGTCCCAGAACACTTCCTTGGGGTGTGCCTGATTTCACAGCAACTAATGGTGAAAACTCATTTCCGACAATAATTTGTTGAGATCTGTTTGAGAGGAAAGCATTCAACCAATCTAGTAGATTTCCAGAAATCCCATAAGCAGCTAACTTACACAATAATTTTGATTTAACTACAGAATCGAAAGCTTTGGCAAAGTCGACATATATAATATCGATATTCCTACGTTTATCTAAAATACGAAACCAGTCAGTCACACAATCTAATAGCTGGGTACACGTGGATTTACGATGAAGAAACCCGTGTTGGGACTTCGAAATAATATTATTATTGCGTAGATACAGAATAATGTCACTTTTTATACACATTTCCATCACTTTACAAGATATGCACGTTAACGATATTGGACGGTAATTGTATGGGTTACAAGGATCACCCTTTTTAAACATTGGTATAATAGTAGCTGTGAGCCATGCAGATGGAAGTGTGTATGTTTCGAGAGATAACTTAAATAAAACAGATAGTGGTGCGGCGATATTAATAGCTAATCTGGCAAATAAAATGCTAGGCAAGTTGTCTGGCGTCGCACTCTTTTTGGCTGGCATTTTAGTTAACATTGTTAACACACGAACTGGGGATAAATCTACAGTAGACAAAGATGTACCCGTAGGAACCCTACGGTTGAATATTGGGACACTGTGGTTGTCATTCGAAAAATTTTCCGCTAGCACGTCGGCGACAATTTTCGCCTTAGTACTGTCATCTACTACAGTTTCGCCGTTATGTTTCAAAGGTCCAATTACATTACGATCCTTCCTTTTGGAGTTCATATATTTAAATATTTTATTGGGGTCGGCCGAGTTGAGAATTTTAGTTTCGTATGCGCAGGTGGCACGAAGAGCCGCTTTGGAAGCTAGTAGTGCCACCCGCTGATACGCCTGTTTCCCATGCGCGGTATTACGCCTTTTCCACAGCTTTTTTTTTGTGCGCTGCAGGCGCTTAACATATAAAGGATAACTTTTTCTTTTATCGACATTAAACGATTTAAAAGGAACAAATTGTTCAACACCTGATTTAATTACAGCACTAAAAGTATTGTAATATTCATTCACTGTAGTACAAGAAGCAAGCTGTGAAATAAGATTAGCATTTCTAATATAATTATTAAAAGAAGTATAGTCTCCGTTTGAGTCGTCATAGTATCCCGTAATAGGTGCAGGTGCGCTGTCATTTCTACATACAATGATATCAAACACAACACAATCGTGGTTACTAGTGGAAAACGGCGCGTCAGTGTGAACGTCGCTGATAAATTTCCGGTCAGTAGTAAACACTAGATCCAGAACATTATCTCCACAAGTGGGGACTAACTGGATCTGGTATAAACTATTTTGTAACACAAAATCACCGAATTTATTATACAGGTAATTGTCGGGGTAAGAAAATTCTTTCCAATCGAATTGGGGAAAATTAAAATCACCTACAATGGTAAACGGAAAAACAACATCACAAAGAACTGATAGTCATTCCAGAGGATCTGACTGTGATCTGAAACATCCGGACGGGGAGGTGGCCTATACACACAGGCTAACCGATGGGAGAGAGCGAGATGGCCTAATATATCAATGACCACCAACGAGTATTCTGTATTGTTTGAGTTAGCAGGGAGAGGTACTTCGACACATTTAAGATTGTTACGAGCTAAAATCGCGGCGCCTCCACCCTCGCGGAGTTTACGGTCAGCCCTGGCAATTACCGAGTAGTTACTTCCATTCACTAGTAAAGAATTTGGTACATCGTTATTAAGCCACGTCTCAGTTATGCAAACTATATCGTATTGTTGATCAGATAGTAAATATTGTAACTCTATCAGTTTATTTTTTAATGAGCGAGCATTAAAATGACAACACTTAATGAACGGTCCCAGTGCTGGGCTAGACCCTCCCTTTACTTGTTTCCCTGGGCCTGGGAGAGAACTCCGACTGAGGGCCGCGATGATTCCGACGCGTGATTTCTCGTATGGTCATCGCTAACTTGTTGATGGTTCCATTGGCGGTTGCATTTCCACTTTCCATCTTCGTATATATATATACGAATTCTGTTACCTACCTACGAATTCTATACGAATATATACATATAATTCTGGAAAATCGCAGATTATACGAATACTGTAGGCCAAAAAATATTAGTATTATGTTACAAACTAATCAGCTGTTTCAATATCAGATGTTTTAAAGAGAGAACCCGGGCAGCCAGGACAATAAATTTTATTAACGAATGGCTAGGAAATGAGTTTAACAGTTTAATGTTTTATTTATGTTTTTAAAAAAATTTTGTACAGTAGTAGGTTGGTATTGGCGCGATTTCGGACCCGCCACTGGCGCGTTATAATGGCACTACCTGGCGCAAGTTTTGGAAGTATTGCAGTCAGGGGGTTTAGTTATTAGTTTAATCGGGTTTTGTTATTAGTTTAGTTTGGGTTTAGTTTAAGTTCGTTTTAGTTCAGTTTCGGTTTAGTTATTACTTATTAGTTAAGTTCGCGATTAGTTATTATTTAGTTTTAATCTCTGAATCTACCAATCAACCTGCTACAGTTTGTGCTTTTTACATAATTAAGAAATTATACATTTTTAATTTGTTGTAAAATATTGTTTTATTTTCAAACTACTTCTGTACTTAGTAGCTTAGGCCTATGTAATAGAAAGCCCGTGCAACCCCCCCCCCCTCCCCCCCACCCATTTGTGTGCTTCTTAAAATTATACTTTTAAAATTTCCCTGTAGAGTGTCATCAATATTTTTTATCAGTCATTCATAAAACTGTAAAAAGTAGTAGGTTAACATTTTTCATAAAACATTGACTTGATTATTCTCTGTAGGTAGCCCAAACCATTTTTCAATGCGTGATAATTGTAACTCTAAATTTAATGAATTCAATAACTTAATTGATTGGTTTATATTTATATTTAATTTCTAGTCTATAAATTTATTTATTTATTTAATTAACCCTTTCATGCCCAAATATACGCATGAAAACCTATGGTACAGTAGGAATACTACATTTTAATTACAATATTTAAATTAAATCATTTTTAATTGTATCAATAATATAGGAATACATAATCTATTAATTAATTTTTATTGACCATTTGGCAATAATCGCTTCACATTCGGATCTGCACGTAAGAAATCTTTATTTAAATTTGGTATCAATTTAGACTACAGTATTTGTTATTGACATGTAAGAAGTAGTATTAAGCCTGTAGAACAGTACTTATTTACAAATTTATTGTCAATATTTTTAAATACTTTTTTAAAATTATGGTACTTATGTTGTTTTCGCCACACTAACCTACCCCGTCAGTTTTTAGTAATTCATTCATTCATACATATTTTATTTAAATTTTAATTCAGTCGGTTTTTAATAATCCATACATATCTTATTCAAATTTCAATAGTTCTACCGATTCTACACTACTTTGTTTTAACCTAGGGGTATTTTAGTTTGTGTTTTGTGCATCGCCGGTTTTTAACAGTCCTACGCTGGATTGAGTACATGTATTTCGTTGGTGTCGTATCAGGTTTTTTTTTATACTCTTCTTTAACTTCTTACTATATTTTATTAGGCCTATCCTATTACCGGTATTACATACATCATATTAATTTACTTTCAGTTCTGGTTCTATATAAAGATTGCCTTAATAAATTATGTCGGTCATGGGTATCTATAAGTTTATTTTCCTATTACCCTAAACTCATCAAACATTAAACCTCTTAGTCTTATACTGTTAAATCTCCCTACTCAGCCCCCCTGCCCCCCTCGCCCTCAGGTTTATATTGTTGGAACCATAAACAGATACAAATATTTAAACCTGTCTCTATACCGCTATTACGTATAATACACACATTATTAAACATGTTAAACTACAGTTCTGTTGCAGTAATGTTACCTTTCAGGTGCCGGTTTCACGATTTTCGACATGCCAACTAATTAAACAATGAAATAAATATTAAAAACCGTCCTTGGACCGCCGGTTCCGGTTAGGCTGGTTTTTTTTAGAACCGGCCTGCACCGGTACCGGCCAAAATTCGCGAACCGGTCGATTCCTAATTGAGATATTGCAGAAAATGTTAATTCCAGCACAGAATAGCATCTTAGGTACCTACAGTATATATATTCCAAATTATAGCCAAAACCAAACAATCTTGAAACGCTGACAGCTGAGAGTGATAAATCGAAGAGTTGTCCAAAATTGGTGTACCCACCCCCTAATATTTCGATGGTATTTAAGATTACAGGATGTAATGTACGTAAAAAATAAAGTAGAAAACAAGCAGTTATAGCAGCTTACAACAGTTATAGCATGTCCTACTTTTCACTTTCTCAATTAAATCGCCTTTTAGCAAATTATTTTGGTTTGCTAAACAAAATTTAGGTTTTCTAAATTTTTTTTCTACCCGTTTAGAAACATTTCACAGCGAACATTTTGAAAAAAAAATACCCTGGCTGCCTGGTATGTTCCAGTGTCTGCACTTGTCTGCACCAGGTGTCTGCACTTGTCTGCACCACTGTCTGCACCAATTGTCTGCACCAGTGTCTGCCAGTCTGCACCAGTGTCTGTACTAGGTGTCTGCACCAATTGTCTGCACCAGTGTCTGCCAGTCTGCACCAGTGTCTGCACTGTGTCTGCACCATTATCTGCACCAGTGTTGGGCAGTTCTGGACCAGTGTTGGGCAGTTCTGGACCAGGTGTCTGTATCAGTGTCTGCACCAGGTGTCTGCAATAGTGTCGGCACCAGTTTCGGTTCAGCACCAGTGTCTGCACCAGGCAGCCAGGTGTCTGTTTAATGTGTACACCCGAAATTAACCTATTCTTGCCATCAAAATTATATTGGCCACTTAGTGTATGTGGCCTGCAATAAATAGATTGCTTGGTTAATTATAGGCCTACCCCGCTGCCCAGTGCCAGCTCCCCCAGGTGCCAGCGCCAGGTCGCCCCTTGCCTTGTTGCCTTCTACCTACAGTCTACCTAGCTAGCAGCAAGCAGTGATGTTTGATGTATCTAGAGAGATAATGTACAGTGTAATCCTTCCACTCATGTAAGTGTAATATTGAGATTGTCAATCATTATACAACCAAGGCGTACTATATACAAGGCCATGCCATCGAGTTAACTGGGGGCGGTGACTGGGGGCAAGATTTTTTTTACAACAATTTGATATTTTGATATGGGGAGAGTTCTATAAATTTTCATTGCTGCAATTTTATCAATGGACGTAATTGAAGCATCCTCGTTTAGTAAGATACAAAATTTTATGGTAGCTAGTGTTTTAGGTAGGTTTAGCTAGTAATTTCGACACTGGTTCCGACATCCTACTTCCCTCTATAAATATTTTGTAGTAGCTAGTTCTTGTTACTATTTGTATAAAAATGTTCCAGAAGATATTAGCTATTCATTTTTTAAAAAAAATATGTTCTAGATCGAACATTTTGATTTTAAACACGTTTTAGATCGATTCCATGCGTTTTAAATAGAATCCAGATTTTTATCTAAAAAAGGTTCTAGAACAAAAAATATTTCTTCTAGAACATATTTTTTTTTTTTAAATGAATAGCTAACATCTTCTGGAACATTTTATATACAAATAGTAAGAAGAACTAGCTACTACAAAATATTTATAGAGGGAAGTAGGATGTCGGAACCAGTGTTGAAATTACTAGCTAAACCTACCTAAAACACTACCTACCATAAAATTTTGAATCTTACTTAACGAGGATGCTTCAATTACGTCCATTGATAAAATTGCAGCAAATGAAGATTTATAGGTATATATATATATATATAGTCTACAGTCGGGGTCTCAAAGTGCATCTGTTCTTTGAGATTTTCTCAAAGATTTTCTAAAAGTGTCTAAAAGTGATTACATTACTCCCAACGGCCACTTTGAATTCTTGTAGACACTTTTAGTTGGGAATATCAAAGTGATTTCCTGCTTTTAGGCACTTTGAATTCTTTGAGAAATAACACTTTGAGGTAATTTGCGACACTTTGAATTCTTTGAGAAAATAAACTTCGAGATATTCCTGATTGACAGCTAGTGGTAAGTTAACAGATGCAGAGGCATTCTCGGGGAACAATATCATGCGGGGAACAGATAGGTTTAATTTAATTAACAAGATTAATGCAATATATTAATTAAATAATAATATAATATATGATTAATTAAGAGAAACTGCACTGTAGTATCTCTGTGTATACGCAGTTTCATTATAATGACCTAAAGAAGCCCTGTTGGGAGAAAGTTTGTAATAACATTTGTTATTCATTTCATTAGTCACCTGAGGTCAACCCGTACTACCTTAACTGTTTAATATGATAACTACGGTGACGAGAGCGCGAGAATTCCTTCTTGAAAACTAAGAAAGGCTTTCAACTTTCAAGTAAGATAGAACGGCTACAATCTTGTGTTGTTTTACCTTAATAGAGATATTGAAATATCCCCTGCCCCGGGCGTTTTCTATTTGAGCATATTTTAAATGTTTGCCTGATATTCAATTGATGTGTACCGCCTTCTGGCAAAGCGGCACCCAGTTTAAACTATCAATCACAGCTAGCGAGTAGCGACCCACGGACGGCGACCTTCAAACAAACAGGTGCAGAGCCGGAAATAACTGTCGTGTTGTTGTTTGCTTGGCTTGTGGTCCCATTTGATAACTTAATATATTTTGGCAGACTGGGCGGTCGCTCTGACCATATACACTGCGTATCTACAATGCCTAAAACATCTATGGGAACAGCCAATTAGTGAGCTCGAATCATTTCTCTGTATTCATGCGCTATTTTATTCATTACTTTGTATAACACAATAGCATACAGATACCAACGTTTTAACCCCATCAGTGCGGCAAAGAAGGGCTGGTTGACCATTTAAATGCATGGGTAAATGAATTCGGCGTTCACATTCCTAAGGCCCTGTGGGCTAAACAGATTTAAAAAGTACTATACACACTAATATAGATAGGGCAACACACACACAGTCTAAGACACAAATACCAACACATTCCGATAGCCCCAAATTATGGCGACTCCGACTGTAAAGAGTTAAAATATAAATTAATAAAAACATCTATGAAACAATAAAAATATAAAAATATTTATCACTCAGTAATAAATAAAACTGTGTAACAATTTCTTATATTACTGTACTGCAGTGAAAAACATTTTTTTATTACTGCAGTAATAAATATTTGAAACTGCAGTAACAAATATTTATTACTGCAGTCTTAACAAATATTTATTACTGCTGTTTAAAATATAAACAAATTTTTTTTTACTGCAGTAACAAATAATTGTTACTGTAGAAAAAGAAAATTTGTTATTACTGCAGTAATAATTAATTGTCACTGCAGTAACAAATATTTAATACTGCAGTATTTTTTGGAGGCAGTCTTATTGTTTCATAGAGTTTTTTATTACTTATATTTCGACTCTTTAGTCAAAGTCAATATACCCATACCATAGCCAGCTTCAGCCACGTCTGTATGAAATGACTGACAGTACTACTTTGAAATCTTTGAGGACACACTTTGTCATTTCTTGGACTACTTTTAGAACTTTGAGACACTTTTAGTTCTTTGAGAAAAACTCAAAGAACAGATGCACTTTGAGACCCCGACTGTATATGGTATATATATAGTACACATATAGTACACAGTTTACAACACTATCTATAAGCATAAGCAATAACAACAAAACACACAGCATGACTTTTTATTATTCCAGCCAGAGGGTAAAATGGGGCAAGAGACTTGTTCTTACAGACAGACTGAGACAATCCAGCCCATCAAAAGTGAATTGGGGCTGGATTGCTAACCACCTTGATTGCTAAGCAAACGGTCCGTTTTATGTGGCTTTCTCCAGCCCCAATTCAGATGTCCTGCCCATAGGCTGATAGGGACTGAAACTGAAACTTCCTAACTGTACATCTTGCAGTCTTACAGCCTTACAACAGTACGAATTAGCATACTGGAACATTCAGACAGTACAGCAGTAATAGATAGGCCTAAATCATTTAATAGAAAATAGAAAACCCGAAAGAACCCAAAAGTACCCAAAATATACGCAGATACGGTATGAACTACCCAAAGGACCAGTAGACGGTCTTTTGGGTGTTTCGTGTTAGGCAGTTTGGTTCAAGGGCTGCTTTCAGACTTCGGGTACCGGTACTTCTGTAGCCCTGTAGCCTACTTCTGTACTTTGCAAAAGTACCGTACTGCCGTATGTATTTAGGTTATTTTGGGCTGTAGGGTGTTTACTGGTTTATATGGCTGTATGGCAGTATGGGCAGTGGCAAGTGGGGAGGGGACCCGTTCAGCCGTTACAAAAATACGAATGTCCTTACTGCAGTAGGCTACGGTACTGCCTTAGACCTACTGTTAAAACTGAATTATGTTCCAGGTTCCACATGTGAAGGGGAACAGGTCAGTGACCCTTCACTTCCCAGCTTTCACTTCTAACGCTAATGTATTGATAGTTTTGTTTTGGTTCCATCTGTATGTCAATGTCACTGGGTCACTCAGTCACTATAACTCTTTATTATAATAATTACAGAATTATTATTATTAATATTAATCAACTGATCAACGATCGGGCTAGGCCTACTTAAAGCCTCTGTCAGTCTGTTGTACATTATAATAAGGTGATAAGATCGCATAAAATCTAAAACAGAGGTAGGCCTAGTTCTGTAGTTTAACATACCGGCAGACCGGGTTGGCCTACCTTAATTTAGTATTCAGGTATTAGAAGTCAGAATATTTATTTTAGCTTACGAACTTTTACTATACCGGTACTGGCACTGGCAAGAAATAATTATATAGGCCTACCAGCTACCACTATACCGGTACTATATTGATGGGATGGGTGGGGCGGTTGGGTAAATCCGATTTCGATAATTTATATCTAAAATCAATTACAGAATTAAGGAAAAGGCAGATGGGGGGGGGGGGGGGGTGAGGGGGAACTGGACGCAATAAAAATTCATCCCTCCAAGGGAAATTGGACACAAATAAAAGCTGATTACTCTCAAAAATAGCGGTCCTACGAATTACCCATAAAAACACAAAATTACCGGTACCCATAAATACACAAAAAAAATACAAAAAAACACAAAAATTTCCCCAAAAAAAACACAAAAAAACACAATATTAGGCCCTACCCAAAAAACTTACCCAAAAAGACAAAAATAATTTATATCCTATAAAAAGGTATAAACTGATAAGTTAGGCCTATACCTGTATACTGTCAGACTGTTAGGCCTATAGGCGTAGGGTTCCTATGTGTTTCGGTAGTGCGATTTAGTATTTTGGTTAGGTTAGATAGGCTATTGTGTATTGAATAGGCCATGCATCAATACTGCAATACGATGTCCAAATCAGCTAAGTCAGTCCGGCTGACCGGTACCGGTAGCGGTACCGTACCATAGGCTGGTACTGTGGTAGCTCAGTATGTAGCCTTGCCAACTGCCAACCATCAGCCGGTTGGAAAAATAAGACTGTAACATGTGTTCTTTGGTTATCGTTTATTGTTTTGGTTAGAAAAGCCTGCTACTGTATGCTGTAACCTGCTCCTTTCCATTAATTAAGAAATCTGAATTTGAATGCTGTCTGGCAGTCTGTGCTGCTGGGTGGGTAGGCTTACCGGTAAACCGGTGGCAGTAGGTCATTAGCCTAGCCTAAAGGAATCTTCAAATGAACAAAATGTAATATTTTGAAAAAAGTGAAAACTGAAAAGTGAAACTCTTCTTACAATTACTGAATTAACCTAAATCTTATAGTAGATACATTGTTTATGAAAAACATTTTTTTTTGTCTTTTTGGGTAGTTTTTTTGGGTAATAGCAATAGGCCTATTGTGTTTTTTTGTGTAATGTTTTGTATTTTTTTGTGTTTTTTTGTGTATTTTTGGGTAATATTGTTTTTTTTGGGTAATTCGTAGGACCCCAAAAATAGAACTGTAACCTGTTCTATATTGTGTTTATTTTATTGTTTTGGTTAAAATAACGTACCACTGTAACCTGCTTCTTTCCCTAAATTGAGATTTTAACATTGAGGCTGGATATTAATTCGCCAAGATGGGATTTGCGTCCAGTTTCCCCCCTGTCTCGGAAAAGGAACAGGTGACAGTTTCAATTTTCTCGTAATCAATCAACTCTTATTTGCATCGATCACCCCAGGGGAGGATTACATTTGGATTCCGTCCATACCCCCCCCCCCCCCCCCCCCTCCCTTCCCCAACACCTACTAGGTAATATCACATTTGAGGCACAGTGGTAAGAAATTTTGTGATCGATTCCCCTATGCCCGTGGCGAACCACTTATACTTTTTATGCCCGTGGCGAACCACTTATACTTTTTTTTCAAACTTTGATGATTCCCCTATGCCCATGGCGAACCACTTATACTTTTTTCAAAAGTTTCTTGATTCAGCTACGTCTGTACGTCCACAGCAAACCACTCCTTTTCAAAGTTTGTTGATTCCTCTATGCCATAATTAAGAAATCTAATTATTTGAAAGTTTAGTTATTAACGTTTTATTTATTTATTAATAGTAGTAATAATACAATACATGATTAGCATACATTGCAGTGTAATATTGCATATAATTACCTAATTAACTAAAACTGCTAATTAACTATGTATTAATAAATGGCACAAACTGCAAATTGATTTATTATTGTACAAAATGCCATAATTCCTAAAAATATGCACTGTAATATAATAATTGCTTAATAATAATTTGAGGTTGACTTAAAAAAACGTACTAAAAATGATTGATTAATTAAATATTACTTAGTAGGCCTTATAAATTACATAATTATATAACTAAAAAAAACTTTTATTAAAAATTATTAATTATCTATTACATGAATAATAATTACTGACTTAATATAAAATGCCAAAACAAATGCTGAAATGACTGTAATGTAACTCACAACATAATTATAATGTTAATATATATTATTTAGAGAACGTAGAGAACGAGACGTCCTCGAAGATAATACAGTTTTTCACGTGCTGCGCGAAGGGCACATCGTCCTCTGCAGCCGTAAAATTTACATCACATTAAATACACGACCTGGAGTGTCTGTCTGTAGATTTTCCGGCAAATTAAAGGAAAATTGAGGAAATAGTGCACATTTGAAAATAGGCAAAAATTTACTTTTCGAAAAAAATCCATAAATGATTTTCTATCGTGCTGCTCGAAGCGGAAAATCGCCTAATTTAAAATTTTTTTTTCTATGAAGTTACACATAGGATAGGTCAGAGAGTGTCCTGGTAAAATTTGAGACAAATTGGGTCAAAAATGGCCACTGGGGAAAGGTGTTTGTCACTGTGCATCAAATGTGATAGAACCCACCTACTGTACCGTATCCGATTATATTATATACTTTGCTATTTGCTGTATTAAGTCACTATATATATATATTCCAGGACTTCCTATCTATAATTTCAGGATTGGTATATAATCATTTGTATCGGTATATATTGTAATTTATTGATATAGTAACTCTTCATTAAAGATTTGATAATGAATCAACAAATTAATATATTGAAAGAGAAATCAACTGGTGCCAGTATAAATAAAAAAGCAACAAACTGTTTAATTGTACAGAGAGAACCTACAGACTGTAAAATTATAGAGGAACCTACAGACTGTATAATTATAGAGAGAACCAACAAACTGTTAATTCTGAAGAAAGAACCAACATAATTTCCCCACAATTCCGCTTGGAAGAGGGTGTAAGGTAAGATCTGTTGGTTCTTTCTTTATAATTATAATTTCTGTTGGTTCTTTCTTTATAATTATACAGTGAAACAGGAGAACTTCGTTTACGTATCTCCTATCGAAGATCAGAGCAATTTTTCAGTGCACTAGATGTTGTCCCTGAACTTGGATGACAAAGATATTTTGTTGTTGAAAGACGGGAAAACGACAGCCTAGACTGTTCGTATACGTATAGTGAGCCTATTGGAATTGGAGTTACAGACATTTATATTTAACATTCAGCATGTGGGTTGCTATTTATCAGTGTAAAATCTGAAGATTGTTTAGTTGTTGATCCATTAGCAGAAACTCAAACTGTTAGAAAACAATGTAATACTGCAGGTACCGGTACCTCTCGTGACACTGACAACGTTGATCTTTGCAGCGCTACTAAACCGACAATCAGTTGTGCAACAACAGATTCCGGTAGTTCTAGTAAAGCTGTTGGGGAGTTCCAATTTTCTCCAGATACCAGTTCCTGTTTTCATTTCAATTATTTAATGGCAGAGAAAATTTAGAGAGACATATAAAATCTGTACACAAAGACGCAAAGAATGAGTATAAATGCGATTATTTTGTGAGAAACTGTTTACAAAGAAGAGTTATGTGAATATGCATAGCGCTATCCATAAACTTATAAAATATAAGTGCTGTTATTGTAATAAAGAATTCAACCAAAAAAGGGTATATATCTAAACACTCATCACAACTACTTTTATAACGATATCAAATCAAGTACAACGATTGTGGAAAATCATTTGCTAGAAAATCCAATCTAAAACAACATTTTGACTCTATCCATAAAGGTATCAAATATAACTGCGGTTATTGTAATAAAGAATTCAGTCAGCAATGCTATCTAAACCACCACATCAAGTTTGTTCATAGCAAAAAAAGCAAACAGTCCGCCGAAGCCGGAGGCGACCCGAAGGCTCCTCTTTCGATTGCTGCTACCCGATGGTAGGGGTGGGCGCTACTCCTATCCCAAGATTTGCTCCCAGTTATTTAACTGGTACTAATTTTATCGACCCCAGTGGATGAAAGGCCGAAGTGACCCTGGCGGGGCTGAACCTACAACGAATAGATTGCAGGCCCGGCGCTCAACCAACTGAACTACCCCGCCTTTTGTTCATAGAGGGTACTATAAATATGATTGTTCTATCTGTCATAAACAAATTTCTAATAGGCATGACCTTAAGAGGCACAATGATTCTGTTCATAAATCTTAAATTTACCGGCAACAATATTGTTGTATTTGTTTTGAACTATTTTTTACTATATATATCTTTGTTATTATTGGACTTTTTACTTTTAGTGTGAAAAATAAGTGATTATTTACTAGGGACGTGAGTTTTCCAGAGATATGTTTTTTCAAAGAAGTTTCCGAAAATTTCCGGAAAAGTGTATTTCATCCTTATTTACGATCACTAGTTCCAAGACACCAAACCACTTCAACACCACTTAGTATGAATCACTGATTACTCTACTCAATGCTGTTCAGTTGTCATTTGATGTTATTTAGTTAAAGTGGTTTTATTTAACTTGTCACTGCGAATTTACCTAGTTAACGGGATTTTTAAAAAAAATAGTTGACTTTCAACTAAAATCTAACTAAATTCCGAATGCTGAATTGACGGGTTTTCTATGTCCGTTCCCTAGTCCTTTGACTGTTCTGAACCATCTCGTCGAGAATATCGACTGAATGCTCTCTAAACAATAACAAGTAATAACACCAATTGTTAATGCTAAATTAACATATTGCTAATCATATGAAAAGTCATATTCAATATAGTTTGTGAGGTGTTGCGAAAGGGAAATAGCAACCGTTGCTATGGTTACCTGAAATATTCAAAATGTTGGTATATATATAGTTAAGAGTTTTCAACTATTATTTAACTAAGCACCTCAAAATTAGTTGAAATAATTAGTTAACTTGTCATTTATATTTATTTATTTGGGTTTAGTTAACTTTTGTCACTACTACTAATACTACTACTACTACAATCGACATGCTGCATTGCAGCTGCATTATATATATATATTACATATATATTAAAAATTCTGTGCCGGCTTGTCGACAAAATTGCGCCGCCACAACTCCCTATCACCCATGACATTTGCTAGATCATTTGCATTTTCAAGGCCAGTGTCCTTTAAGATGCGTCACAAGAAAGTCATGGGCTGTCCACCATGCTTATTAACTCCATGAGGCTGCCAAAGCTCAAGATTATGCACTGGCTGGTCCTTACGGCGAAAGCAATCTCCTGCAAAGCTGAGGCGGCTTTGTTCTAGTGTCAAGCTTGGGGGAACCAATTTCCAGATGTTTTGAATTTTTGCAAAGTACTATTTTTTGTCAGTCTATTTTTTAATCGGCATTTCCTCGAAATAGTAGAATGTGCATTTATTTCTCGGCTACGCCTCGGGAAAAATATGCACATTCTACTATATATTCCTCGAAAATGCAGATAAAAAAAGTCGGACAAAAAATAGTTACTTTCTTTTTGTAAAAGAAGTAGTTATTTGTGATAATATTTTAAAATTGCAAAAAATATTTTTGACCACGGAAATTTTTCATGCGTGACAGGGTTTCAATGATGTCTCTTGTCCAGTTATACTAGGTGCATTGCATTGAATAGGCTTTAAGTTAAAATCTGTTTATATTACCATTATTACTTATTTTGCAATATTCAACATCAACACCTCATTATTTATAGCTTTTGTTTCAGGGGGGAATACCAGGATTTCACTTTTCGGTCGACATTTTATTGGAATTTTATATATGAAGATTTTTCATTTTTTTATTAAATACATATGTTTATTAAGTGTTTTATAGCGCTTATTTCTGTCTTATAACCTGTACATATACTAATTCGTTTATTGTTTTGGTTAGATTCAGTCCTTCTGTAACCTGTATTGTTGGTTAAAACCTGGTATTCTTCACATGGGCCTTTTATAGCGCTTATTTCTGTCTTTAACCTGTACATATACTATTTTGTTTATTGTTTTGGTTAGATGCAGCCCTTCTGTAACCTGTGGATACCTGGTATTCTTCACATGGGGGTAACTGAGACGTGAAATATAACGGCAGAAAGTCTGGTATTCTTCACATGGGCCAGTGAATGTCTATTACAGTAGGTTCCTGGGAAATCGGGCCTCCGTAATGTAGAGTTGAGTGCTTGAAAAATGTTTTTTTTATAATTAACTGTGAACATATTATTTTATTGTTACTTGGCTCCTTAGTTGCTAGTATAGTATAGTATAAAATACTAATTTGTTCATAAACGAAAACATATAAAATATTTTGCCACTAAAACATACTGAACTCACACAAACGAACATAATTTAGTATATACACACGAAATAAAAGCATACTTTTAATTTAAAAAATCTACCGATAAGAGCATTTTGAAATCCGGCTCCCGCATGGCATAATTTCATAATAACTGTCTGCTAGACGTCCTGTTAGTTTACATAAATTTAAATCACTAAAGAATTAAATCGATAACAATTATTATATGGAATGAAATACTTACATTAAATATATCATTGTATTATAATTAAGTTTAGACTTTTTCGAAGCCTGAGCAAAAGCTCCCTCCTTAGATTTCTTATATTTTTGATGGCCGAACAATATGTATAATTCTGGCCTCCATAAACCGACCCCGCTCCTCCGAAAGCGTCCTCCGCTCGATTGTAGTCTGGAGTTCCACTATCTGCCTAGCGCCAGCAGTCATTCTCTGAAACGTACAATACTAAAAACATTATCGAAGTTTTATCACAATTAGTGTTGTGTCACGTAACTTTTGTTATGGCATGGTCACTGGTTATCCTTGATATGCTACATCAAAATTCTCGAAACTTTTTAAACTTTTTGTATACTACACACATACAAAATTTCAAAAAATTTGACCAAGCCATTGCTGAGAAATAAGCGTCCAAAGATTGACCGACAGACACCGAGTTTGAGATAATGGTACCCTAAGCTGATACACTTCGATTTAATACGTTAGTATCCACGTTCGCTTCGCGCAGCACGAAACTCAGCTAACCCGAGGAAGTTGTAATCCGAGTACTAAAATTTGGTCTATTACTTCGTTAGATTGTCTCTACCCGTTCTATTTAAGCAATGATCGTAGGTCACTACTCCAATTTTCAGATGTGTCTGATTGGTTCTATTACAGCTACTTTTACGTTTCTGTCAATTCGCCCCCTGAGCGGCAGACAGAGCTGCCCTCGAAAGGTTAAGGCACGTAACTCCAAAAACCAAATTCTGAGATATCAACCCCCAAAGGTTTTTTGTATGCGCTTTTAGTATGCTGTAGTTACTAGGGGGTGTGTTAAATATCATTGGATAGAGCATACTGTACTCTCATACGTTTTTTCTAATACTTTTCATACATATCCATATGGCTGTAGAGCCAAACGAGGCCACTTAAACTCAGTTAAGTGTTTTTGTCTTATGCAGTCTGGCAGTACCCACCTTGAAAATAAAACGGATACAACGGCAGAATGTCATAACTCATTCCTGTATTTAAAATTGTCTGTATTCGGAGGGTTTTTCGAACACTCGTATACTCGAACAATATCACCCTCGTTGCATATTTATCTTGCACGACTTATCTTTTTTTACCAAACATCCAATTACAGTAGAAATATATTTCCAGCCATAACATCTCTGACTGTCTTCAAAGAGTATAAACTTGCATCGATTGCATTTAGGTCTTCCAAACAACGCTAGATAACAGACTGATTCACCAAAACGTTCCTAAATTTCTCGCTTCTTGAAGCCAAGCTGAGCTCAATTCAGAACCTGTTAAAAGTTTATTAGAAGTGGATTTCCCTGAAGTGATTTCAACCTCCCTGGACCTATCTAATCCCATACCGAATAAGTCGTTGGTATCTTTCAGCATCTCCAACATCTCTACGAGATCAAACCACAGTGCATAAAATAGAGGATGGTCTAACAGTGTTAGACCATCCTCTATTTTACTCACTGTGGTTTGATCTCGTAGAGATGTGTTAGACCATCCTCTATTTTACTCACTGTGGTTTGATCTCGTAGAGATGTGTTAGACCATCCTCTATTTTACTTACTGTGGTTTGATCTCGTAGAGATGTTAGACCATCCTCTATTTTACTCACTGTGGTTTGATCTCGTAGAGATGTGTTAGACCATCCTCTATTTTACTCACTGTGGTTTGATCTCGTAGAGATGTGTTAGACCATCCTCTATTTTACTCACTGTGGTTTGATCTCGTAGAGATGTGTTAGACCATCCTCTATTTTACTCACTGTGGTTTGATCTCGTAGAGATGTGTTAGACCATCCTCTATTTTACTTACTGTGGTTTGATCTCGTAGAGATGTGTTAGACCATCCTCTATTTTACTTACTGTGGTTTGATCTCGTAGAGATGTTGGAGATGCTGAAAGATACCAACTACAGGTTCGTTTAAAGCCATCTTGATGGCGTTCTAGTTATTGATTTGATTAATCCACTGATTGTGCAAGCTGAAAGAACTATAAATGTGAAATTGGTGTTTGCAATGATAAAAATATAGTCAGGATAGGAGGCCTAGAGTTATTTTCAACGTATTATTTATCGGCTAGAGCCAGAAGATATTTTTGAATTAGAAGTTATGAATGTTCTTCAATGAGAAAATAAGTTTCGGAAAGAAGCACTTTTATCACTAATTTTAATTGATTCAATTATTCTGTCCGAGTGTGTTGTGTTTTGCACGATTTGTCAGGTTTTTATCAAGACCGAAGCTACTGTAGTGCTGGATTATGATTGTGAATGAAATTTTATGGAGCTGGGCTCCCACCACTGCGTTATTTTAACGCGTCGCGCTATTTCCAAAATTTTGCGTTATTCAACTATTATTGAGCAAAAACCATGAAAATTGCGTTATTTTAAGATTTTCCATTTAATAGACATGAAATTTATAAACCTTGTAAGTTGTAACTGAAATTATAGCTGTGGCGGTATAATAAATTATTGTATAAGTTGCATGTGTACCCCACCCCAACCCTCCACATATACCAATGCATTTGCTGAATAATATAATATTTAGCTTTTATTGGTGCTTAAGTGAAGAGGAGTAACTAAAATTTAATTTAGCGACTCCAAACGTTTGTAATTATTTTTTGTCCCAAAGGCAATACAAAATACTGCACCTTATCGAACAATTTTTCAATCTGTGTTTTATTCAGTGTCATTTTTTTTATGAATCGGTTCAAATCATTATTATTATGTATGTATATCCAGTGCCATAAAGCAATGTTGGCTGAAATTGAGCTTCGGCCATTTTATAAACAAGAGTGCTCAAAAGCGCCGTTTTGTGTTTTCAGTCAGAATTGTTTAAGAAATAGAAATAGATTCTGAGAAAAATGGGTTTAACGATGAAGGAAAAATACAGATAATAGGATCTTTCATGTTTCGACAATAACTTTTAGCAATTTTATTCATACAGTATCTTCTTTACTTTGGGAGCCATTCTGATGAAATGGCCTTAAACATTTGAAAAATGCTTGTAGATTTTAAATCTCCATTAAATTCGGCACAGGATATCATCATAAAAAATTTTAACATTTTCAAAATACGGGGCCCGATCCCCCCTCCCATCCACCCCCCTCTCTCTTAAAATACTAAAATACGCTGCGTTATTTTGAACCCTCTGCGTTTTTATTTTGTTCAGCACTGGTGGGAGCCCTGCACTGGAGCTCTGCTCGAGTTCCTGCAGCAATTATTTGTGGCTGGTGAATGTTAAAAATGTTAATTATAAATTCTAAGACATTTACATTTCCTCTGTCCGCCGCTCGGGAATGAATTGTCAGAGCTCCATTTCATCGTGCTTAGCACGGTTTAATTCAATCGCTTGGGTGTGAGTTTCAGCTATGATGATAAATGCCCAGAGGGTAATTCTATTTCCTTCTCGACTGTTTTCCAAGAATACCAGGAAATATAACTAACAATATATCATTATTG
Source organism: Nemertoderma westbladi (assembly GCA_032718475.1). Lineage (NCBI taxonomy): Eukaryota > Metazoa > Xenacoelomorpha > Nemertodermatida > Nemertodermatidae > Nemertoderma > Nemertoderma westbladi. Next base: position 35,361 of record JAUCBJ010008878.1, on the reverse strand, counting down.
AGGTGTAGATAACCATGATGAATCAATGTAAATAAAGGAGAAAGTGAAGGTCGGCACCCATAAACAAAGAGAAGATATATAGGATATGCTACTGTCTTTCGTGCGATTAATATAGTCCTTCAGGCTATCAATATACATACAATATTGCAATGTTCTGGAGTTGATATACGGAAATAATAACCTGAAGCGAATAAAACTGAATAATCACTGATGCCGTTCCAGAAGCAAATTAACCTGTATATTACCGATCCCGCAGGCCGAGGTTATTACATTAGGTTAATTTGTTGAAGGATAAGGCAGAAGTGATTATTATAGTTTTATTCGCTGAAGGTTTTTATTAACAATAAAATTAACAATAAACAATTATAATAACAATAACGATAATTCTATTATAATATCTGACTGATATACTGTAATCTCAGTCATTTACCCCCATTTTCCCAAAATGTTATTTTCGCATTGAATCAATGGAAGTTATTGGTGGATCACATGCATCATAATTGGTGGATATTGGTGATTATTTCTAGTGTGTTGGGTTATTTCTTGTGTGTTGGGTGGGGTATTTCTTGTGTGTTGGGTTATTTCTTAAAGAGATATTTTTCAATTTAATGGAAATACTACCGATTGCAAATGTATCAGCAACATTCATGAAAATGAGTTCCATATGAGAGTAGTGAACATTTGTTCAGTAAAGTTCTGGAATACAATTACTCAAAGGACCTTCACATTGTCGTCAAGGGAAATTACCTGGCAATTTTGTAGCCTTAGACAGAACTTTACCGTCAAAATTACATAACTATAGTGTGGAATACTCGTCTTAGATCTAACATTAAAGCATTTTAATGCCTTAAATCTTTCTTCACCATCAAGTACACACTTGTTAAACGGTTTAAGTGTTTGGTTAAAAGTTATTCTACAGTACAATAACATTAATTGCGTTTACACCAAATAATACCATAACTAGCTACTGAATTCGATTCATTTTCAACATGTATAAAAAATTTTCAAGTTGGTCTGTTGCAGATGTTGTATGCTGACTAGTAAATATATTAACATAACATTAAGGCCCCCCTCACACGGAGCAACTTGTTTCTGCAACTTGTTTCTGAAACTTGTTGCTGGACCCCCTCACACACAGAAACTTGTTGCTGCAACTTGTTTTAGCAACTTGTTTCCGAAACTTGTTTCTGCAACTTGTTGCTGGACCCCCTCACACACAGAAACTTGTTGCTGGACCCCCTCACACACAGAAACTTGTTGCTGGACCCCCTCACACACAGAAACTTGTTGCTGGACCCCCTCACACACAGAAACTTGTTGCTGGACCCCCTCACACACAGAAACTTGTTGCTGGACCCCCTCACACACAGAAACTTGTTGCTGAAGAAAATAACAATTATTTCCAAATAAATAGCTAACATGTCCAGTCATTTGTATATAATATCACATCACTCAAATTATCTAATATTAGCTAGTATCAAAATGAAATGTAATAAAAGTTTTTCAAAAAGTTGCTGGGAATATAACTTCCAGCAACTTGTTGCTGGACTCCCTCACACACAGAAATAAGTTGCGGAAACAAGTTGCAGAAACTTTTTGCTGGAGTCCTCACACACAGAAACAAGTTTCGGAAACAAGTTGCAGCAACCAGTTTCTGTGTGTGAGGGGGTCCAGCAACAAGTTGCAGAAACAAGTTGCTCCGTGTGAGGGGGGCCTAAAACTATATATGGCCTATATATATATATACGATTATGGGAAACGATGCGGGAAATTTAAATGGTTTATTGAAGTGGACAGTAGGGTTGGTGACTCAAAAAAAAAAAATCTATAAACACGTTTGTAAAATGTAAAAAGTTGTGCGGATCACGAATCTGAAAACCGTTTTTAATTTCATCCTGTTGATGCTGAGATTGAGGGGTCTATACACCAGCGCGGGAAAATCGTAGTTTAAACGCTCTGATTTACTGTACCACTTACTGTTCCACTTTGTCGCTAGACAACGCTAACAACATTCACTAGCTAAACAGCATACAGTTTACTATTGTTTGATGTAGGCTAATTTTAGTTATAAAGATTAAGATATTTATATTATTAGTTTAACACAACAATATAATGTTCATTGTTTAATATTATTTTTATTCGTTTGTAGCGGCACTGTTGTGTAGGGGTTGTCCTACCTACTGTAGTATTATTCTTGGACCTTATTCTATCTGTAAAAATGCTAATAAACCATTTCTGAAATTTCACATTGGATTTAAACGCATTAATAATAATATCACAGAGTATTGCGATTATGTTCTAGAACACGGTGGTGATGGATAGCTATACCTATCTTTGTTTGTAGCAACATAATATTTGCTATATTAAACCCAATATAAAAATTAAAGAGGAAAATTAAATAGGAAATTGAAAGAAAATATAAGGTCCAACTTTATCTATCAACTTTATCAATCAACTGTGTTTGCAGTTTCGCACACTGAGAGCAACACAAACATGGCCAAATCTCACTGTTCTTATTGTTTTGTTCCCAATTGCATGAACTCACGTAGAATAAATTCAGGTAAACTATTTTTTCAAGTTCCTTTTCAATGTTGTGTTGCTGTGTGCGAATACAGGTGAGTTCAATAAATTTTGACCATTATTCTCGTTCAATTTCCTATGTATTTTTACTCTCATTACGTGCTCATGGTGTTTCAATATTTTTAAATATGTCCGCATTCGTTGGTTGTGTGTGGGTTTGATATAGCTAATATGTGGCTATAAATAAACAAACATACTGTATGTGAATAGCTATACATCGTGTTCTAGAACATAATCGCAATACACTATGTTATGTTGTCATAAATGCGTTTAAATCCGATGTGAAATTTCAGGTTTATAAAAACTGCGGATGGTTTAAAAGCATAAGATATTAAAAATATCTAAAATATTTAAAAGCAAAGTCCAAAACTTGTAGCCTTAAATCACATTCGTAAATACAGTAGGCCTATAATACTTGGTAGGACAACCCCTACAGTGTCGCTACAAACAAATAAAAATAATCTTAAACAATAAACATTACATTGTTGTGTCAAACTAATAATATAAATATCTTAATCTTTATAACTAAAATTAGCCTACATCAAACAATCGTAAACTGTATGCTGTTAGCTAGTGAATGTTGTTAGCGTTGCCTAGCGACAAAGTGGAACAGTAAGTGGTACAGTAAATCAAAGCGTTTAAACTAAGATTTTCCCGCGCTTGTGTATAAACCCCTCAATCTCAACCGGAACTCGATGAAATTAAAAACGGTTTTTAGATTCGTGATCAGCACACCTTTTTACATTTTATGAACGTACAGTATTTATAGAAACATTTTTGTTTTGAGTCACCAACCCTATTGAAGAACCAATAATATTTACAATGTTTACAATATTTCATATTGTTTTGGTCCATTCATACCTACCGGTAAGGATTTTTTACTTAACTTGCTTGACAATTTATTAAAAATAATTATCAATATTAAATGTTTACAATATTTCATATTGTTTTGGTCCATTCATACCTACCGGTAAGGATTTTTTACTTAATATGCTTGACAATGTATGTGACGGGATTGAGTTCTATGATCCCGACCGGGTAAGGCTGTACGCGTCACTTAATTGCTGGTCTGCTGGGCTGGTATCTTTGGCCAAAGGCCGTCGGGAAAAATAACAGAGTTTTGGTTTCTCAGTATTAATCTCAGTGATAATAGCACAGTCGGATTAATGAACAATATAGATTGTAATATAAAATGATCACAGCAACAGTACAGTAATTGTAGTATAAGTTACAAAGACTATAAAATGACGGTCAAAACTATGCCGGTTTGCAACTGTATAATAATAAACTGACCCGTAAATCAGTAATCAGGGTAACTATATGATTGATACATATTGGTTTCACCTCTACATTACTGTGGCCTTTGATACACAATGGATGCCCTTCTATCCTTCCCCACGTGCTCCCCTGCCCGCTATTGGCTTATATACTAATTGTCACTTCGGCACTCCCTGTAGGTGTTACTCCCTGATGCTAGCCTCGCTAGCTGGGTTTTCCCTCTGAGGTGGTTTGACCTCTCACCTCTCTCTGTGGCTTAGGGCGTGTGTCGCCCCCCCCCCCCCCCCCCCGAGTTGGTTATGAGGCGAGATTATTTATTGGTAATCTCGCATTGCCAACTATATTGGTAAAATGCCACTGGTCCCATTTTAAGGTGGAGAATGAAGGGAATTGAATCCGCTTACAATGTATTAAATATAATTATCAATATTAAATGGTTTAGTTTACAGGTAGTACAAAATGTAAACAATATGCTTTGGTGTATACTGCTTGATTGTACCAGTATGGCATTATAAAATATCCATACTTAACCCTATTTCAGTTACACATGCTTTAGTGATCTCCAACTTGTGGGTGTGTATCATTCAGATACCCCCTTACTTACTATAAAACACGTTTCCCCTATGTTAAAACATATCTGACAAGATCTCTAACACGAATGGGATGCCTAGGCCTACAGTTTCCAAGCCCACCAACAGTTTAAAATGAGGATGTTCTCACTGTCACTAAGGATCCCGGGCATGGGATAGAACTTGCCTACCAGCAGGCTCTGCTTCAGCTCAAAGAAGAGGAGGATAAAGCTAAAACAGTAGGAAACACTACCGGTACCTACAGTCGCTGAGGTCCTGAGGCTTCTGGAAACACACCCGGACTATAGTATAGACCGCGTTCTGCAACTATATGTACGAAGAGTCCCCAACTTCCCATACTTGACCGTGGTAGCGACAAAATAACTGGAAGAAATATGGAACGACTGCCTCCCTTATCTATGGCACAGACCTTGGGGCCATCAACTCCTGTTAGTTTACCATTGTTTACCATGTTAGTTAAGACACATGAGGTCCGCGATTCATTGAAGCAGCCAGGTGATACTATACACCTTACGATGGTTAATAATTTAATTCAAAGCGAGTCGCAGAATTAAATAATTTACTAATACAGTAATACACTAGGTAGTAGTGTAATATTTAATATTTGATATTATTTTAAATGATTTATGATAAATGATTTATGATTTATTTATTTAATATTTAATATTCAATTTAATATTTGTCATAATTTTTTAAACCAACTTTTTTGTTCTCAGCACCTTCAAATCTACGAAAATCTCCAGCAGATTTTTTCAATTATCAATTTTTAATTAAATTAATAATATTTGAATACTTAAATTTCAGAAAGTGAAACTTTAAAAATTTAAGTAAATGATAAAAAATGTTATAATAATAATATATTTAATAAAATAATAAAAATATATTCTGTCCTACCTAGTGCCGTCAGGCGGAGGGCTTTCTTAAAGGGTAGTCGAGATGTATTTTAGCCTTAAATAAATAAATTAATTTTAATTTATTCAATTAATAAAAATTCGCACTAATATTTGAATTAAACTTTTTAAAAAAAGAGCTGAGGGAGTTTTTCAGGATCTTCAAAAAAACCTTTCAACCGAGCCATAAATTATCAAATTTTGGTGAACAATGACGGTCGAGTAGTACTGTACTTTAAAAAATTGAAAATCTAAAAATGTATTTCTAAGATAATTTCCTTTAAAGTTTGAACCTTTCTGCAGCCCGCTCAAATCTGTCCGCCCCGGGTCTGTTAATTTGTAGTACTGTTTTGCACTAAGGCTGCACACCACCTAAATTTTAAAATGGGGCTTTCATGGTTGGTGATTTCATTTCCGACGACAGCTTTAATGTTTGGAAGTATCTAATCTGTCTGTGTAAAAGCTTTTGCGGATATAACCAGTCATTTTTCTCCGCAATGAACTGTTTAGTTGTTTTAGCGGACATAACAAGCCATTTTATCCGCAATGTACCCTGTAGGTGTTTTAGCGGACATAACAAGCAATTTTATGCCGCAATACGCCAAATACTCTAAATAGAGTGTAATTCAGATGACGAAATCTGTCAGCTGATTTACTGCCAGCGTGGAGCTTTTCTTTGTTCTTTGTTCTGCTCGGCCAATCAGAGCGATTTTCACTTTGTGTTGGACAGTGCCTACAGAAACCCACGCAATTCAGTCAGTGTGTATCTTTTCTAAGCCCAGAACACCGGCTTAGGATTCTTCTGTACTTCGGTAGAAGTTTCAGACTTTGGCCAACATTAGACGGCTTTGATTATAAGAACGTAAATCTATTATCTGCAGTCTGCACTGACTGAACAACTTTGATACTGCACCTGCAACTGCGGTACCGGTACTACCGATACTGGCTGAATATCACCGCATTATTGTACTTCTGTTTACTGTCTGTTATTAATGGTTATATGTTGATGGATATGTTGTTACATTGGGAGAATATCGATAAATAATCATAAAACCCCCAATCTTCTTGATTACTAAAGGTTAGAGGGACCGGTTACCGGTAGCAATTGCGACTTACATTACAGTGGTTTTAGTGTGCATTAAATGCTATTTCATAATCCCTACATGTGTCAGTTGCTATCCTCCTTATATATGATCAAATTCAGTGACGGTCGGCAGATCAGTGTGCAGCAGTGCGAAATCGTATGCAGCAGTGTGACAGATAATAAAGCATATCCTAAAGAATGCGCTATTTACGAAAATCAGTAGCCATCCCGTTGTGTTCAGTATAAGTCATAACTCTGTTTTATACTTAAAGTGCCACGTCCTAAAGGAACTGTTAATATTTCCTCGAAAGTGAATAATATTGTCAGAGATTATATAGTAGTGATCAATCGAATAATACAGTAGGTCTACACCGCAATAAGGTCAAAGCATCCGAATCCAGTCTCCCTTAACTGTGGGTGAATGATCGCGCATAGACTGGCTTCGGCTAATGTTACTTCATGTGCATTAAATAATTGTTATAGGCTAAAGTCGATTTATAAACAAGAGGACACCTAAAATTGGCAGGTTAAACTGCTAAAGGTCTGAAAGCGCGAACAGTCTGTCTGGCGGTTTGTCGGTTTTAAAGCTAGGCTAAGCTGTTTTAAAATGTGAAATCCCCATTAAATTCTTATTTCTCATTTCATTAAATCAAAAATTCGAAATTTGTACCCAGGGGGGGGGGGGGGGGGTATCCCCCCCCCCCCCCCCATTAAACTAAAAGTATTAGGTACCAGTACTGGGTACTGCATACCTCTCGAATCGGGGCCTCTCGGATCTCGTTAGCTACCTGCACTATTGTCCTGTACCAGAGATATCTACCTGCACTATTGTCATGTACCAAAGAGTTATCTCCCTTCAGTTCCCAGAACCATTGGATACACTCATAGTCAATACTGCCCTAGCAGTATTGGAATGAAACAATTTGCTCAGATAAAGTGCATTTTCCATTTATCTCCTTTGCTCTGTGTCCGAGTTGAGATCTCAGAGCCTATCCCCAAGCACCCAACTTAGCATTACTTACAGATGTCAAATCACCTTTAGCTTGGGTAACCAAGTGTCATCCTCTGTGGTTGCTACTCATTGTGCTAATGCCCTCCAGCCAGCACCAGAACAAGGTTTGATGACGTGAGCCATGTGCAGTATTTTTCTCAAGGCCAAGAAGGCCTATATGAAGCAATATACCTAGAATACTGCAAGGTGAATTTTTGGACTTGCCTTCAAACATATCAAACACCATCCATCCACATTGGTCCCAGGTTCAATTTCCGCCGCCGTCAAGGTCCAGGAATACCACTACTGAGCTGGAGATGTGCTTCGGTGTGGTTCTGCTCCAAGCTGAAGAAGTATATAGCTGACACCCTAATAGCGATATTATATTCACAGACCAGTATTTAATATTTTTCATGGGTACAAAATGACTGGGTACGAAATATCCGCTTTATAATCTCGCTTTGAAAGGTAGATTTGACATAAATCACCAAATAATGCATTTTATAAAGCGTGGTGAAGATGTTACATTGTAATTATAGTAATTTACACACAATATTTAGACATTTAGTCAATATTTATATAATAATTATTTGTATACACTGTTTGAATAATAAATCATCAAAATAACATATTGAACATCTGAGTATTTTAATAAAATTTACTTGAAATTGGCAGCTTTAATTTCGCTTCAGCAGGCACTGTTAATGTTACTGTTATATCTGTAATGTAATTTAAATGTATATTGATAAAGTCCTAATTTATAGGCAACATAATAAATTATAATAATTAGAACATGATTTCATTATCTGTGATAAAACACAGGCCAGGATAATTTCTACATCCTGGATCGCAATTATGTAATCACAATATTATGGCGTTATTTAGATTGCTATGAACAACTTTGTTTGAGATTAGCGTTTCGTTACAACGTTTCGTTCTTCTAATCAATAATAACACAATTTGAAGTAGTTTTAGTCAGGGTTTCAGATCATTGATAAGAGCTGACAGAAACAATAACTGGGATGAGTTATTACATGCTGAATGCGACTCAACAAATTTAACCAAAGTACTCGTTGACTCTTTACGGATATTAATCAGTTCCACGAGTTGTTTTCCTGTCCAGAATTTAAAAAATTCGCTGAAACTCTCCAAGTGGTTCGTTGTAACCCACTTATCAACATCGCTTGAGGTCCATGCGCTTACTGGAGTAATGATGGGAGATGGAGATTTGTTCAACTCTGAAGTATTTCTTGTCGTTGGAGTAGAATCAGGTTCATCGATGCTCATGGAATGTTGTTTTCTTTTTGACCTATTTCTAAATTTATTTCTCTTACTTGATATCATTTCTTTGCCTCTCTGTCCTTGCTTGTCCTTAGTTTTAATTGTAATATTGAGCTCCTTTCCCAAACGTTCAGCTATCTTTGGCCATTCCTTATCTAACAGTTCTTTCGAACTTATATCGTGATATAAGGCCGTTCCAACCAGGGCACCCAACCATCCATCTGGTTCGTAGTTGGATTCAACCTTCACAGCAATCACAGACTTCTTCTTAGTGTAGGCATACTTTGCTTCCGTGCGACACGACAAGCTGTCCTTGTATCTCTTCGACAATCCCATAATTATAATATCTGAACTTTCTACAGCATCAGCCATGCTATCTAGTATATCTCGTTCCATGTTATCCACATCCATCCAAACAGGAATTCCCGCTCTTTCCAGGTATTTTTTCAATCGTAGTATAGTAGTCTGGTGGTCCCATTGATAGCTGAGCATTGCTTGTCCTACAGCGCGTTTACTGCTTTCCACAGAAAGTTGGTCGTGACTAGGCAAAGGTCCACGCACACTGCCCAATAACTGTATATCATCATCAACCATCTTTGAAGCACCAACTCCTAATAACTGAACATCATCAGGCATCAGGCCACCACGAAATTGTTCATCATCATGAGGTACATCAAAGTTGTATTCTGGCTCCAATATAGGGTCATCAACTTCTGCCGTTGTACCACTAATCCGTCGCATTGATCTAACTTCAATGGACTTTGATCTACTCGATGTTGTTGGCAGAACAGATTTTCCCAGCATATGTGCTTCATCGGGTAGAGATTTTTTCTTTGTCTTTGGGGAGAATGTTTTGGCCTTCTGAATTACGTTTGGGCCTGCTTTAGCCACTTTGGGTTTCTTTCCTGAAAGTTTCCTTTCTTCGGAAATTGCTTTGAGTACAGGAGTACTGGGATCAGAGGACGTAGCTTTACTTCGAAGTAATTTGATAGGTATGAAGCATCCTTGGATTTCGAAGAGAGCTCCTTTAGCATTTTCTTTGAGACGCTTAACAAATGCATCATCTTCACAATTACCTTGTACAACTACATTCTCCAATATTTCTGTACAGCTTTTATTTTCGCGCAAAGTCTTGCAATATGTTTCATCAAAAGATAACAGCCAAATTATATTAGTGGCCAACAATTTCTCCTCATTATTACAAGCTTCTCCCTTAAGGACTTCCATTAAGCAAGGAATTCCACCACAATTAACAAACTGCCTTTTATTACTATCATTAAGCAATATTTTGCCAAGACATTCCAAAAGATCTGTCAGCATTAAAGTAGCCATTGTATCAGAATCATGAGAGTAGCTGTCTACATTGATCTGGTGATGGGGTTGGGAAAGGCATTCTTTAACTGTCTCTACAACTGTACCGATAATATCAGAATTAGATATTAGTACATCATCATTTTCATTCAATATTATCATTGATAAAATATAATAACAGAACAATTTTACCTTTGCTTCGCTTTTTGGTAAGATCTTTGTCAATATCTGCACACCATCACACTCTGTGCATATTTCTCTTGCACTACTTATCTTTTTTACCAAACATCCAATTAGAAATATATTTCCAGCCATGACATCTCTAACTGTCTTCAAAGAGTATAAACTTGTATCAATTGCATCTAGTTCTTCAAGACAACGCTCGATAATGCACTCATCCACCAGAACTTCACAAAATTTCTTGCTCCTTGAAGCCAAGCGGATCTCAATATTCTGAACTTGTTTAAGAGTTAATATAAGTGATTCATCTTGAAATGCTTCAATCACCCTTGACTTGTCTAACCCCATATCGAGTAAGTTATTGGCATCATTCACGGTCTCCAATAACTCGATTAGATCCTTCCAAAGTAAGTGAAATATTGGTTGGTTTAACGGCTCGTCTCCCAAATTAACTACTGTTTTAATCAAATTCTCCAGGTCTCCAAGGGGAGGTTTATAATGGTATTCAGGAGACTCTTCGATCACAAGTATGAGATCCTTAATGTGTCCTACTAGGTCTTCCTCTTCTCCAGTTATGAGCGGCATTTTGAGAGTTGATACAGTACTTCTATAAAAATGCAAATATTAAGCCAAATTACAAATATGTCTGAGCTTGACTTAAAATGGGTTTATACATGGTCTTAAAAAATATACATAATATAATAATATATAATTATATAATATAACCATATATAATTCATGCGAACAATGTGGTTGCTGATGAGAATAGTTATGTGGTAACTGATTGTACGATTATTATAATAATAAGTAGGGCCCTACTGTACTTGTTAATGCGAGATGTAGGGGGGCGGTTACAGATCTAGCCGATCTCAATTCATTTTAGTTAAGGAATAATCTAGTCTAGTCCCATTAAAGCATTCATCATACCTAAATAGAAACATATGTCATCTAGAACCAGAGATGCGAATTCAATGCAACAGATTAAATCACTACACCATGGTGGGACCTGTGCGTGATTGCGACATTTGGAGTACTTTAGGCCTATATACAAAATTATCACACTAATCTGTACAAATTTTTGATTTAATTAATAGAAGGACGGGTGAGATATCTTTAGGTGCCGCTATAAGTATAATATATTATTATATTATAATATTATAATAGTATGGCACCTAAAGATCTCTATCCCTTCCTTTTGTTATGCATACGACGGTGCTCAGGGCGAGGAACTACTTTAAAAATGTTTGAAGTGGTAGTCATACAGAGAAAACAGGTATGACAAGAGTTCTATTACAAAACATAAAGTTTATTCGAGATAATTAACTTCCGTATTTAAGGACAAAGGTCAATGTTTCCCATGACTTGATAATTATCTATTATTATTTTATGTAAGAGTATGTTATGAACTGAACTGTATGTATGGTATTGTATACGACGCTCATGTACACAATATTAGCTGTTTTTTAATTACTTTGACCCCAACCATAATCTCATTATCAACTTCAAATGGTTAACCGGGACGTGAAGTCTGAAGAATTGTTAATAGTTCCATTACATTACAAAACAGCATTATGATGCCACTTTGGGAAAACTGAGCATTTTACCTAAATGTGATCGAATACTCCATAACTCCATAACGTCTGAATCTTAACAAATTTGTCCAAAAGTATACCATTACTTTATTAAATCTTATATAAATTTTTTGCGCTGTAAATTGGGGATAAATGCATGGAATCAAACGAAAATTGAGCATTCTAGCACAGTTAGCAGGAATATGAGATCAATATAAAACAAATATATTAACATTAGATGAGCAATACAGCTGGGTATAATATTGAGCATAGAAAGGTGTGTAAGTAATATGGTGTTACTGAATACTTTGTGAGATAGGAATCCTTCATCTGCTGCTTGCAGTCGTTAGACAAAGGGAAAGAAAATACCGTCGTTTCTGGGTACCGGTCCGGTACACCCTTTGTGGTCATGCAGACCAGCAATGGGGGACCACCAATTTGACCAACTGGTTGTATTACTGGAGCGTGGAGCCCCACATTTCTCCATCCGAGCATGTAAGAAGATACATTTTGAAGGCTGATGAGAGGCTTGGACTTTGTTTATGGTAAGTAAACCTAAATATTGTCAGAATAATGTAGGATGCCAGTGGACTAATTATAGTGATCTAAATTTACCAATAACTACTGTAATTTATAGGCATTTCAAAGACATAAACCCAGAGTATAAGACATATAATCATAATTTCGTCCAATTCACATCCAGTCATCACATCCATTCAATTGTATATACATCTGTGTGTAAGTACCATCTGCTGTAGTATTAAGTTGGGGTTGCGCCTGGTTATACCCCGTCCCGCTCGCCCATGCACGTATATGTTGGTCTTGATAGGTGTTCGGTGCCGGTACATGAGGGGTTTGCCATCCTGTATTCGTTGCAGGCGGGATTAATTGGTTCTCAAAGGCGTCTGGTGTCCGGTGTCCGGGGTCCTGTGACCGACTCTATGGTAGCCTGATGTAAAGTTCATTATATCCATCTTTACAGTACTTTTATTTTCTTGTGTTCAGGTACTTTCCTGAGGTCATGAACCAACATCAGAATGAAACCATAGTCGCCATCGTTGGTCGACTCGTTTTTTTGTATATAAATATCCAAAATTGAAGCCAAGATTGGTCGGGGCTCCAAAAATTTATCAAGGAATGTTAATTTCTGGGCAAACTTGAAAGTTGGTGGTGTTCCGCCATCCGATTCTGTTTTATTGTGCCTCTCCTTTATCTTTCTAGTATATTTTAAATACTGATCGCGTATTGTTTTCCATATTTCTTGCATGAAGCGGCTGAAACATAGGCAATAATATAAAAATAATTATTTATTACATGGGAAATTTCAGATTTCTTGCAACAGGATGTAACTATATAAGGAACTAATGTTCAGCTTTCGTGGCAGCAACCAAACTGTATTGGCGCTGCGAATGGTAAACATGTTATCATTCATGCACCATACAAATCGGGCTCGCAAGTCTGGTCCAACCATAGGCCTAAGGGGTATTTTCAATAGTGCTGCTTGCACTTGTTGGACCAGATCACAAGTTTATCGCAATTGATGTCGGATCCTACGGAAGTCAAAATGACTCTAACATATTTAGGGACTCGGCGATGGGTCAGCAGTTGGAGGAGGGGAGCTTATGTGCCACCCGACAAGGTCCTCCCGTTAGACACAAGCGGAATGCTGTTTCCCCACTATATACTGTAGTAGTGGACGAAGCATTTATGCTTAAACCGAATGTAATGATACCATATCCAAGGAGTCGGTGGCTAAGTGATAAGGAGAAAGTCACCAATTATAGGCTATGTCGTGGACGCAGAATTGTAGAAAATGCTTTTGGAATTGTAGCGGCTCGCTGGAGAATCTATCGAAAGGTTATAAATTTGAACCCAGACAATGTAGACCACATTATCAAGGCTACGTGTGTACTACATAATTTTCTGTGCGAAGCTCATCGATGTAAAGGACGAGGACGATCCCCGGTAGTGGACTGGAGCCTGGAATTATTCTGATGGAGGAGAACCCCCTCTCCCAGGTTTGGTGGATATGCCGACCTACCAACCCACAGGAAGGCCAAATAACCAAGCTATAGCTGTGCGAGACACACCCTGTGATTATTTCTATGGACTGGGTGCAGTGGAATGGCAGTGGGAGCGTGCATATGTTTGTAAACCATACATACTGTAGCTAGACTGATGTAGTAAATTGTACATACAGTATTATAATAATTAAACATTATAAAAATAATTGTATAATTATCAAGATTTAATTATACTCACTGTCTGTCGCCAGTTATTTTTTGCTATAGTGCTGCTTGTCAAACAATACTCTATGTTGATGTACCAGCACTAATATTTCTTCTTTATCCATTTTCAGCCTAGCAGTCAAACACACACACAGTCCATCAACAAACTGCAAACTAAACGAAATACAATAACAGTATTGCAACCCCTGTACAGTAATTTATATAATACACAACAATAGTACAGTTAAATTAATGCTGTACTTTGACGCGTCCGCGTGGTTTGGGGCTCCTCTCATAGACTTAAATGCTTTCTATAATTTTGACACGTCCGCAAAATAGGTCTGAGACCTAAAATTATTTTAAAGCTTCCGCTTGACGCGTTGGTTGGGGCTGCTCCCATAGGAACCCATGCAACCTATTTTATAATCTTGACGCGTGAGGCGTCCGCGTTGGTTGGGGTTCCCCCTTAACAATGTGAGGGAGATAGTTCCTACTGTAATATGTTGATGAGGAGAATATGGATGTGTGAACATGAACAAGTAGAGATAGTCCGGTGTTATCGATATTAGATTATGATCATTTTGTTGAGGGTTCAATGTGGAATGAATCCCTTTGTGATTTCTGAATGCAGAACTGTATCTGCTCATCTGCCGTCCGTTTGGATATTGAATGCAGCTACAGCCTACAGGGCCCAACGGTTTGCTGATAATTATGCATCAATGATATTTACTGTGGTTAGACTTTTCCATAGGAAACTGTTTATTGGCGCATTCCGAGTGAATTTCATATTTTGATTGGATGTCGGCTTTGCCGGTGTAACAGGCTGAGATAACTCCCCACCAAATATAACTCCCCAGTCTTCTCACCCTAGGCTGAGAACACTCCCCAGTTTTCTCTCTAGATTTATTAATTAACAGAAACGAGCAGGTTACAGTGGCGGGCTTTTCTAACCAAAACAATAAACTGTCTCAATAACATAGGTTGCAGTTTTATTTTTGCAATATACGAAAATATCACAGGTACGTATATGAATTGTAATATGTCACTTTTCAGCGTTAAAGACCCTTGTTTATTTATGTAAACCTCCCTCGCTGCACTCGCTCGGTACATAAAATAAACTCGGGTCATAACGCTGCAAAGTGCTACTTTGCACACAATGATGTAAATAGTTATTATAGATGCATATCTTTCAATATGTTACAACAATTCTTGATCACTAACAGCGAAAGCAATGTCCTGCGAAGCGGAAGCGGCTCAAGTCTCAAGCTTGGGTGGACCAATGGGAGTCATCCAATATTATATGTGCTTGACACAGTGAACCCGACGTAATATACTGTATACCGGTAAGTATTGTGCAGGACCCGCCCGCATCACCAGATATAAATATTTCTTATTATTAATATTATTATTTGTAATTTTAGAAAATTTAGTACAGAAAAATAGGTGTAAATAAAATAGAACAGTTTAGGCGTAGGCCTAATGTGCGTGTGATATTAACATACTGTATTATCTTTATATTCATCCAGGGTAGGCCTACATATTTTACGTAAAGAGTCATTGATTAATTTTATTTACTTTGTTCATATTAAAGTTAATTTACTGTGTAGATGAATATTAATCATATTATCTCAAAATATTAAAAGGATAAAAGTTATGTATTGTGTAGGCCTAATGTATTTGAGAGCACGAAGGGAGGGGGGGGGGGTGTGGTTACTGTTTTTAGAAGTACTAAAGTGCTAACAAACAGCAGTCCTGCAATGGTAAAGTGCGAACTGTTTTAAAGTGCTAACCTAAAGTGCTAACACTCCCTGAAAAAAATTGGTTAAGACAAGTTGACTACAATTCCAGGTTCCGATTGGCTCATTTCGAAGTGTTAGCAGTTTGACCTCTTTGCAAGCACAAATTTAAAAAGTGAAATAGCAACAAATTTTAACAACTGCCTCCTAGCGACCAGATTCAGAATTATTGAAAAAGGTAAAGTGCTAACTGTTAGCACTATAGAGTTTCTCAATAAGACATATATTAAATGTTAGCTCTTTAAGGCTAATTTTGTTGTATATTTATTGCATAGCAAGCCAGACCAGATGTTAGCGCTTTATAACTAAAATTGAAATAAATTGATTATTAATCGAGCCGAGATCACAAGAGGTGATTATGAGTTTCTGAAATGAATAATACCGGCCAACAGAAAGCAGAAAGTGCTAACATTAGGCCTATTCAATTCATATATTAAACGTCTATGTCTTTGCAACTACTGTAGTTAATGGATTTCTTAAAAGCATTCAATAATATGGCACATAATCACAACCATTAATTAATTTATTCCCATAATTATATATTATTCTAAATCCTTAATCCTTGCAATAAGTGTATTTCAAGTAATTCAATAAGTGTCTTTAATTCAATGACAGGATATTGCCCGATAACTTTAAAGAAGTAAAAGTGTTCTGAATCTGTACTCCCAGATATTCCCATTGGCGATATCTTCTTTGCAGAAGTGAAGGCTGCTGCAAAGAGCATTAAGACCAATCGTGCCAGTGGAGTAGATGGAGTTCCCCCCCTGAGGTCTTTAAAATACCTGAGTGTTTAAAGCTCATCTATCCCATCATAGTAGACATGTACCGAACAACAAGAGTCCCACAAGAAATGAAAACAAATAAGTTGGTGCCAGTTCTCAAGAAGGGCAACCTAACACTCTATGGTTCTTTTCGGGGAATCTCATTGATCTCGATTGCTGCAAAGCTATACAATAGAATTCTATTAAATCGCATCAGGGATCCCATTGAGAGACTGCTCCATGGAAATCAGAATGGTTTCCTTAAAAGGTCGTGAGACCATGGAGCCCATTTTGGCACTTAGAAGGCTAATTGAAGAGAGTGATCAAAAAAGAAAGACAGGCATCTGGCTGTTATCTTTGTTGACTTATTCAAGGCCTTTGATTCAGTCTCTCGCTCACGTATGTTCACCATACTTTCATTATATGGGATTCCTGACGAAATTATTGCAGCAATCAGATCAGTATACGATGGTTCGATAACATTTGTGTCTACTGTTGACGGTGACACAGAACCATTTGAAGTGTTATGGGGCGTCATCCAGGGAGACACACTTGCGCCATTCTTGTTCATAATTATGGTTGACTATAAGCATGTCACTAGATCATCATAATGATGATGGGGTGATGATAACTCCACCTACTGGGTCCAGAAGTCGAGGAAATCTTGCCAAATACCTAACTGATCTTGACTTTGCTGATGACTTAGGGGTACTCTCAGAATTACTAGAGGGAGCTCATCGGCTCCTCAGCTCATTAGAACATGCTGCTTATAGTGTTGGTCTTTTTATTAACTCCAAAAATGACCAAAATTTTGACAGACTCTCTTTTGCAACTCTCTGACCGGATGAGCATAAGCTCAAAGGATGGTATGATTGAGCATGTGGACGACGTCTGTCACCTGGGTTCATGGATCCGGAAGTCAGGTGAGGACCTTCGAATACGTAAGGGAAAGGCATGGGCAGCCTTGAATAGGCTTTCCAGGATTTGGAAGTCACCGAGAATTAATCGGAAACTTAAGGTCCGATTATTTACAGCAGCAGTAGTTCCAGTACTCCTCTATGGGAGTCCATGCTGGGCTCTAACTGCTGAGGACACCAAATCTCTGGATGGCACATTCACAAGAATGCTACGCCGGGTTCATTGTGTCAAGTACAATGCACACATCTCCAACCAGACACTATATATCATTGGAGGTGTCTCATTGGTTCCCCAAAGCTTGACACTAGAACAAAATCGCCTCCGCTTTGCAGGACATTGCTTTCGCCGTGAGGACCAGCAGCCAGCGCATAATCTTGTACTTTGGCAGCCTCATGGAGTGAATAAGCATGGTGGACAGCCCATGACTTTCTTGAGACGCATCTTAAAGGACACTGGCCTTGAAGATGCGTCTCAAGAAAGTCATGGGCTGTCCACCATGCTTATTCACTCCATGGGCTGCCAAAGTACAAGATTATGCACTGGCTGGTCCTCAAGACGAAAGCAATGTCCTGCAAAGCGGAGGCGATTTTGTTCTAGTGTCAAGCCTGGGGGAACCAATGAGACACCTCCAATGTTATATAGTGTCTGGTTGGAGATGTGTGCATTGTACTTGACACAATGTACCCGGCGTAGCATTCTTGTGAATGTGCCATCCAGAGATTTGGTGTCCTCAGCAGTTAGAGCCCAGCATGGACTCCCGTAGAGGAGTACTGGAACTACTGCTGCTCTAAATAATCGGACCTTAAGTTTCCGATTAATTCTCGGTGACTTCCAAATCCTGGAAAGCCTATTCAAGGCTGCCCATGCCTTTCCCTTACGTATTCGAAAGTCCTCACCTGACTTCCGGATCCATGATCCCAGGTAACAGAAGTCATCCACATGCTCAAGCATACCATCTTTTGAGCTTATGCTCATCCGATCAGAGACTTGCTGAGGACTTTCAAAGTTAACTGTCAAAATTTTGGTCTTTCTGGAGTTAATAAAAAGACCAACACTAGAAACAGCATGTTCTAAAGAGCTGAGGAGCCGTTGGGCTCCCTCTATTGATTCTGAGAGTACTTCTAAGTCATTAGTAAAGTCTAGATCAGTTAGGTACTTGGTAGGATTTCCTCGACTTCTGGAGCCAGAAGGTGGAGTTATCATCACCCCATCATCATTATTATAATCTAAGGACATGCGTAGAACATAGTCAACAACAATTATGAACAAGAATGGTGCAAGTGTGTCTCCCTGGAGGACGCCCCATAACACTTCAAATGGTTCTGTGTCACCGTCAACAGTAGACACAAATGTTGTCGAACCATCGTATACTGATCTGATTGCTGCAATAATTTCATCAGGAATCCCATATAATGAAAGTATGCTGAACATACATGAGCGAGAGACTGAGTCAAAGGCCTTGAAGAAATCAACAAAGATAACAGCCAGATGCCTGTCTTTCTTTTTTGATAACTCTTCAATTATCCTTCTAAGTGCCAAAATGGGCTCCATGGTCCCACGACCTTTACGGAACCCATTCTGATTTCCACGGAGCAGTCTCTCAATGGGCTCCCTGATGCGATTTAATAGAATTATATTCTAGCAATCGAGATCAATGAGATTCCCCGAAAAGAACCATAGAGTGTTAGGTTGCCCTTCTTGGGAACTGGCACCAACTTATTTGTTTTCATTTCTTGTGGGACTCTTGTTGTTCGGTACATGTCTACTATGATGGGATAGATGAGCTTTAAACACTCAGGTATTTTAAAGACCTCAGGGGGAACACCATCTACTCCACTGGCGCGATTGGTCTTAATGCTCTTTGCAGCAGCCTTCACTTCTGCAAAGGAGATATCACCAATGGGAATATCTGGGAGTACAGACTCAGACACTTTTACTTCTATAAAGTTATCAGGCAATACCCTGTCATTATTGAGGAGCTTTTCCACGTGGGCCTTCCATCCATTGAGGCGATCGGCTGGTGATTCAGCCTTAACCTTGGTGGTTGGTTGGCTTTTTCGACCAGCAAGCAAGTTGATCGATCTCCATGCCTGGGATGATTGCCTGCTGTCGTCAGCATCATTGATGGCATCAACCTGTTGGTTTATTAGCTCCTGTAGATTAACAGAGTACTGCCTGTTCAGGGACCTAGATGCAGCCTTAACTGCATTCTTGGCCGCTATAGTCTGTTTGAGTCGGGACTCTTTCTGCGCCTTGTAGAGGTCATTTCGGCACTTCAGAATTTTGTTGTCAGTCCAGGGGGTCCGTTTCCTGTTTCGAGGGGATACAGGAACTGTTTCTGCAGCTGCTAACTTAACTGCCTCTGAGAAGGCAGTATAGCCCTCACAGTGAGTGATCTGCCGCCTCAGAGACAAGAACCTCATACATGTTGCTCAGCTGTAGTGTGAAGCTGGATCTCACACTTGGCTGTTGCAACAGAGAGGACCAGTCATGCCGCGGCAAGGCAGATTTCGTTGTTCTGCTAGCACGCAGACTTAGTCTTACCTTGGCCACAATAAGGCGGTGATCACTGGAGAAGGGTCGTAGTGTAAATGCATTACAGTCTTGTATAGAGCTCCTGTATTTCCTACGAAACAGGATATGGTCTATCTGGGACTTGTGACCACTGGGTCCACTATGAGTCCATAGCTTTCCAGTTCGCTTCTTGAACTGGGTTCCAGCCGAAAACAATCCATTTCCAGAGATAAAATCCTGAAGATGGACGGAATTTCGGTTAACACTATTGTTATAGACCCAGGGCGATGTAGGTGATTGATGCAGACTTGCATTAAAGTCTCCCAGGAATGTTAAGAATGCATGCTGATCCACTCCATCAGTAGCTGCTTGTAGATTCTGGTAGAAATTTTCCACCTCCTCTACAGGGGCAACACTAGTTGGAGAGTAGCACACAATCAGAACCACCTTAGGAAACTTCTTAGCCAGTCTTCCAGAACATGAGAAGTGGCAACGGATGATGCGGTTAGAGATTTGGTCTATTTTGTCCAATGCTGCATGTGCAGTTGGATTCATCAATAGACCAATTCCACCATTGCCACTATCATCTGCTGAAGCGAGGGCGAGTCGCCAACCGCCCCCCGTGTCCTTAATCAGAACCTCATCAGTCTGTCCAGTCTGCATTCGGTGCTCTTGAACACCCACTGCACTAAGAGAAAGCTTATCTGCCAAGGCAGTCAGCTCACCTTGTCGCATTGGGGACCCGAGTGTTAGGGTGTGTACTGAGGCTAGTCTAGTGACTTGCCTCAGATTCACCAATGGCTTTCTTGGTCAGGGGGGAACATGAGAGCAGCCTCCAACTCCAGAATCCCTCTCCGCCTCACAATCTGGCCTCCCTGGTGACCCAGGGTTTGGGCCAGAAAGGTCATCAGGAAAGGGACTCATAGAATTGTTTGCCGCTTTCTCTCCAGTAGGGGGTGAGACAGGCAGCCGGTCAGGAGATAACTGACGCCTGTGAGGCCGATTGTGTCCAGTCATTCCACTGGCCTCTAGGGGCTGGACCTCCGCATTAGTAATGTAATCCATAGTGGGGGTTGGGGGTGTTTTTTTGGCGAGTCAGCTCTCGGGGCAAATACCACACCCTGGTTTGCCATTCCACAGGGTGGGTGTCGCAGTTGAGTCAGATATGAGGCCCATCACCCATATCTACTCTCGCGCACATGACCCACCATTAGCTGTGCAGCTCATCTGCTGGTTCATGCTCTGTACCCCTGCTGCCAGGTGTAGGTCGCAGTGAAGTGCACTCAGAGTGGACATGAGAACACTCTACTCCTGACCAGCCATTAGTAGATCACCATCTGCCTTGCCAGGCCATATACCCCTGCAGCCAAGTATATGGGTCCTTAATCCAGGACCAAGGGCGTCCTTATCCCAGAACGAAGGGGGTCCTAGTTACAGGACCAGATTAGCCCTAGTAAGAGCGTCTATGCAGCTACAGGTGGCACCTCCTTTATGCTGCATGGAGGTGGCAAGTTTTCTTGATCAATTACCTAGAATACCTGACCTGACCTGCATTTATATTTACTTGGGCGCAATAGTTGTATTCATAGTTAACACATTGTTGTTTGCAGTGTATATTTAATATGAATACCACAACAACCGAATTTTGATAGTAATAACTACTTACATACTTGTGTGTAAAGTATCACTTTACAGTGTGATGATCCGAGTGGCGTTGTTACACTAACGAACGTTAGTCAGTGAGTGAAAATAAAGCCACGAGGATCAGAACACTGTAAATTTCTTTGCAACAAGTATGTATGTAGTTTTATTCCAAAATTTTAACATTACGAAATGATTGCACATATACATTATAAGTGATAGAAACTGTACAAATTATATTAGTTGCTGTATATAAATAAATGTAAAAATGACATAAATTATGTTAAAATAAGTTAGCTTATATATATGGTGGTGTTTGGAGCCATGTTATAATAATATAGCTAGGCCCTACTGGTTATTAATAGCTATACCCCGCCTACCGGTAGACAATATGCAGTAGGCCTATCTGGTTGTCAGGCAAATTTCCACCTATTGTTTACGTGGTAACCCTTGACGGCGTTAAGTAATGTCCCCTTAGTGGACATTACTGTACTTAACGCCGTCAATGGTTCCCACGTAAACAATAACACCAAATACAATACTAAATGTACAGGCCAATACAATGCTGTAATGTCCTCTAAAGTTGTAAAGTGCTAAATAACATCTCGATGTTAATACTAACGGCGTTGAGTAATGTTACAATTTTGGAATAAAATGTATACCCTCAGTAATCCCTTTGTCAGAATTCACTATTACTAAGAAGCACTTTCATGTCCATATATGGTGATACAGTACCTCAGGAGGGAAGGGTTACAAACCAGCCCTCTCATTGGTTTATCCATCACGGTTGCCTTAATGGTAGAAGCTTTGTGCTTAAATGTGGGTGACTCATTCACTGTATTGAGTCTGTTATTCATTGTTGATTCTTACTAGTTTCAGTTGGTGTAGCTGATAGTTTGATTTAGCTGTTGTGTGCAGATTCATTTCTTGTTTATTCTGCAATTCACTGTATTTAATTGAATATTATGTAATCTGCCTGCTACAGTATTAGCTTGTTTTGCTTACTGCTTTGCAGTACCCTATACCGTCTTATCGGTTCGCATGTTAAACTATATGCGATGGAGTAGGTGGCTTTAGGAATTACCTACCAGGAGCCCGATTGGGAGCAGGTGGACAAGATGACAGATTACAGGGTTTCTATTTATTAATTAAAGGGAAGTACCGGGCATGTTTTGGGATCACTATATGGGCAGATGCCGTGGGGATTCTGCTTCACACTTGGGGCGGATGCTGTGGGTGTTCTGCTTCGCACTTGGGTTTTGGTGAAAGTTTCAAGCCATTGACAGGCCGGAAACACCTTTCGTATCTCAGTACAATTTAGATAACTTAGCCAATTTATATAACTTAGCCAATTTAGATAACTTAGCCCATTTAGATAACTTAGCCAATTTATTTAACTTAGCCAATTTAGATAACTTAGCCAATTTAGATAACTTAGCCAATTTAGCCAAATTTAGTATAAAAGAGGTAGCGATATTAGGCGTATTATTCCAATTAGACGCAATAAAGCCCGCCTTTAATATTATTTAGATTTGGACTGTAATACTTAGGTATTTGCAGAGCATTAGCGCATTATCTTGGTGAAGGTTGGGTTTAATATGTAGATGCTTCGTGTGCACCAGCTTAGTCGACTCAAATAATTGAGTAGTACTCATTGCATTTGTCTTGCTGGATTAGGTTTCATTAGGGTTTAATTTCTCCCGTTTATTTTATTTTAGTACATAAGTTGAGTGATTGAAATAAAACCTGTCAGTTTTTCGTGGACAAAATATTAGCTAGAACGTTATTTATTTATTTATTTTGATTAGTCGATTGCAGGAAGATTGGACAGTATATAGACATTCACATTGACGCTCGAAATGCTAGGTAATCTGGTCCTATTGACAGCTGTTTGACCCAGGTTTAGCACATTTGGTATTCAAAATTATTAGATATTTTCGGATAAAATTATAAAAGTAAATTAGCCCACACCCCAGTGCTCACCCTGAACTACAGATTGTCTGTTGACTGATAAGGCTTTACTACTTGTGTAATAAAATTGATTTTCCCCTTCTGGAGAGAGTAGCCCTGGTGAGGTTACACACACATGTCACAGTTTGCAACAGCTGTACGCCCGAGAATCGAAAGATTATTCGATTCTTCCGCTGTTAGTGGGGGTTGAGAAGTGGTCGGTAGACCTTAGTGGGAAGACTACCAAGTAAATTTAGACCGGTAGTTGAGACTGCATTTAGAACGGCTCGATTTATTAGACCTTTGAACCCCCGGATATTAGCGTATCCAGCGAAGAATTTCTAGACTCTCGAGATCCAAAGTGAGAACATTTGTGGATTCGGTTCTTATATTTACAAGTAAAAACCTTCTCCCATTTCGTCTGGGGGTCTAATGCTTTTTAGCTAATTATTGGCACATATCTACTGTCTTGTGACTTTTTCTTCTAAGTTACAGTAATTAATTAGTTAATTAATGTTTGAATTGTTGAAAGAATATTGATGTAAATGCATTATTTTGAGGACGTGGACAGTTCAACAGTCATCTGAAACTGGAGAGCTTCTTTCGCGGTGCGCTAGCACAGCGATCTAGTTAACTTTGAAAATCAAAAACACAATTTGAAGTAAATAATCATTGTATCAGATCATTGATAAGAGCTGACAGAAGCAATAACTGGGATGAGTTATTACATGCCGAATGCGACTCAACAAACCCAACCAAAGCATTCGTTGACTCTTTACGGATATTAATCAGTTCCACGAGTTGTTTTCCTGTCCAGAATTTAAAAAATTCGCTGAAACTCTCCAAGTGGTTCGTATTCACCCACTTATCAACATCGATTGAGGTCCATGCGCTTACTGGAGTAATGATGGGAGATGGAGATTTGTTCAACTCTGATGAATTTCTTGTCGTTGGAGTAGAATCAGGTTCATCGATGCTCATGGAATGTTGTTTTCTTTTAGACCTATTTCTAAATTTATTTCTCTTACTTGATATCATATCTTTGCCTCTCTGTCCTTGCTTGTCCTTAGTTTTAATTGTAATATTGAGCTCCTTTCCCAAACGTTCAGCTATCTTTGGCCATTCCTTATCTAACAGTTCTTTGGAACTTATATCATGATATAGGGCCGTTCCAACCAGTGCACCCAACCATCCATCTGGTTCGTAGTTAGATTCAACCTTCACAGCAATCACAGACTTCTTCTTCGTGTAGGCATACTTTGCTTCCGTGCGACACGACAAGCTGTCCTTGTATCTCTTTGACAATCCCATAATTATAATATCTGAACTTTCTACAGCATCAGCCATACTATCTAGTATATCTCGTTCCATGTTATCCACGTCCATCCAAACAGGAATTCCCGCTCTTTCCAGGTATTTTTTCAATCGTAGTATAGTAGTCTGGTGGTCCCATTGATAGCTAAGCATTGCTTGTCCTACAGCGTGTTTACTGCTCTGCACTTGGAGTGGGACATTTTTAGGCAAGGGCCTATCAGGCATCCGTGAAGAACAAGCTTGAAGAACTGGAAGCTCAGAATCACCCAGATTTCTAAAGGTATTATCATCTTGAGGCAGATATGTTTCTAATTTCAATTGATCATCAACAAGCGCCGTTCTACTGGATAAGGTTGGCTGATCAGTCGCACCAACCATATTTACATCATTGGGCAGGGACCTTCTCTTTGGGAAAAATTCTTTGGCCTTCTGAATCAAGCTTGGTT
Source organism: Nemertoderma westbladi (assembly GCA_032718475.1). Classification (NCBI taxonomy): domain Eukaryota; kingdom Metazoa; phylum Xenacoelomorpha; order Nemertodermatida; family Nemertodermatidae; genus Nemertoderma; species Nemertoderma westbladi. The sequence goes on along the minus strand of JAUCBJ010008878.1, from coordinate 10,037 downwards.
TCGCTTTAACCTTTTTGATTTCCCTTCCTAAACGTTTATTTTCTTCGGGAATTGCTTTGAGCAAAATAATTAAACTTTGACTGTGATCAGCATTATTTTGAAGTAAATTTCTAGATCTAATAATGCTAGGTGGGCATCCTTGTATTTCGAAGAGAGCTCCTTTAGCATTTTCTTTGAGACGCTTAACAAATGCATCATCTTCACAATTACCTTGTACAACTACATTTTCCAGTATTTCTGCGCAACACGTGCTTTCCCTTAAAGTCTTGCAGTGTGTTTCATCAAAAGATAACAGCCAAATAATATTAATGGCCAACGATTTCTCCTCGTTATTACAATCTACACTCTGAAGAACTTCCATTAAACAAGGAATTCCACCAAATTTAACAAACTCATTTCTATTGCTATCATTTAGCAATATTTTCCCAAGGCATTCCAAAAGATCTGTCAGCATTAATGTGGCCATTGTATCAGCATCATGAGAGTAGCTATCTACATTGATCTGGTGATGGGGTTGGGAAAAACACTCTTTAACCGTCTCTATAACCGTACCGATAATATCAGAATTAGATATTAGTACATCGTCATTCTCATTCAATATTATCATTGATAAAATATAATAACAGAACAATTTTATTTTTGCTTCGCTTTGTGGCAACATCTTGGTCAATATCCGCACACCATCACTGTCTGTGCATATATCTATTGCACTGTTTATCTTTTTTACCAAACATCCAATTAGAAATATATTTCCAGCCATGACATCTCTAACTGTCTTCAAAGAGTATAAACTTGTATCGATTTCGTCTAGTTCTTCAAGACAACGCTCGATAATGCACTCATCCACCAGAACTTCACAAAATTTCTTGCTCCTTGAAGCCAAGCGGAGCTCAATATTCTGAACTTGTTTAAGAGTTAATAGAAGTGATTGATCCTGAAATGCTTCAACCACCCTGGGCATGTCTAACCCTATTATATCGAGTAAGTTATTGGCATCATTCACAGTCTCCAATAACTCGATTAGATCCTTCCAAAGTAAGTGAAATATTGGTTGGTTTAACTGCTCGTCTCCCAAATTAACTACTGTCTTAATCAAAAGCTCCAGGTCTCCAAGGGGAGGTTTATAATGATATTCAGGAGACTCTTCGATCACAAGTATGAGATCCTTAATGCGTCCTACTAGGTCTTCTTCTTCTCCAGTTATGAGTGGCATTTTGAGAATTGATACTTCTATAAAAATACAATAATTTTAAGACAACTTCAAAATATTTATGCTGAAATTACCTATACATAACGTAACTTAAAGGTTTCATACCTCACCTTAACAATTTCACAAAATACACGTATGTATGTATGTATATATTTTATGATTGTAATAATCCATTCGTACAATGTAGCAGCAAATCACTATGCACAATAATCATGGGTAGGGAGGTCGCCCTTTATATGCCAAACAAATTAAATAAATAACATTTTTTCGATTTTAGTGTCAGATGTTAATGGCGATTCTAAAAATGAAAGATAGACACAGGGTACCCAACTTGTTTAATTTTGAAGATATGATGATTTTAATATTGCATGATTTCAAAATGAATGCTGAAAAAGTGATAGGTTGCATTAGTTTACTGAATAATGACTAGATTTCGCCTAACATTAACACTAGCAACGGAAATCACTCCACGAATTCGAAAAAGCCTGTTCACATACAATGGAACGGTACACCGCTGACTGTGAATGACCCAACAGGTAGTTGTGCGCTAAACCGCGCGGTGTACCGCAGCCCATTTAAACAATGTTAAAACAATTAATGTAATTTCCTGTTGAATTCACAGTCTACAGATAGACAATCAGTTACCGCAACGGTACCGTTGGGTGTGAATGGGCTCCGGGTAGTGTACTGCTGGCTTACCGCTTCAATACTGCCAGACTACTTTACCGCTCACGCCCCATTGGATGTGAACGGGGCTTAAGCGAGTCACCGACCAGGAAGAACCCCACGTTGCCAAACACTAAACTGGTATCAGAAATGAAATCAGCAACCACAAAAAACGCCGAAGCGAAAATTACAGCTTTCTGACGCCATGTGACAAGCTGACAGCCCCCCACTACTCCACCTACAAATTCATAAAATTCCGATTTTATTACCGATTTTAAAATATTATTACATTTTTTAAAAATGTTTATACTACTGTACAGTAGGATTACAATTAATACTCTCCTAGATTTTGATTTTGCATCTTCAAATATATTTATTACATCGTCCCAATTAATCAAATCAAACTTCCTGTACCTGTACTCTACTGTATCCTTAATAAAGCCAAACTACTTAAACAATCTTGTAAATATAGGCCTAGTAAATAATATCATTGTTGTTGCAAGCCCTAGGTGATTTAATAATAAAATGGATTGTAAGTGGTTTATTCAGTTAATAATAATAATAAAATAATTATTTTTTTCTTTTTTTATTATTAGAAATATACAGTATATATAAATAATATATATTATTTTGTAATGGATTTATTAGGGGCCTATATATTTTTTCTATTATGTATGATATTTGCCACTCCTCAAAACCGAATCTCACACACTCACTCACACACCCCGTATCAAACGAACTTACATTTTAGTACTGGTAATTTATTACGATAATATACGGACTGTACTGATCAAGGCGGAGTACCTCTTTGGTTGAGCGCGGGCCTGCAATATTTTGGTTGTAGGTTCGAGCCCCGCCCAGGTTCACTCAGCCTTCCATCCCCTGGGTTCGATAAAATGAGGACCAGATGAATTACTGGGAGCAAATCTTGGAGTAGGAAAAGCGCCAACCCCTACCCTCGGGTAGCAGCTATCAAAAGAGGAGTCTTCAGGGCACCTTCAACTTCAGCCGACTGTTTGCTTTGTACTGATACTGATACTGAAACTAAATAATTAGGCCTACAGTATAACAGTGATTACCGTACCTTACTAGGTCAGTAGGCAGTCATTACATGTATGCTTATCATACTGGTGCCACTATCTCAATCGGTGTGTCTCTCGTTCTTGACCTGTTGTTCTGTAGCGTCCAAAATTTAAACGTTAATAACTCAGGCAATGTTCGATGAAATCTAACCAAACTTGGTACACATGTAGGCCTACAGAGGTTTGGCAAAAGTTTAGAAATTTTCCAAGTAGAATTTTCATGGGGCCTTCGAGAAGCTAAGAGAAAGCAGTTAATTAGTTAATTATGTTGGAAGCGGTAAAAAATGGGTATAACTTTTCGCCGTATCCGTATGCATTTGCCGTATCCGTATGCACATACGCGTATGTGCGTATGTAATGGATTCCTATGGAGAAGATTCCGTATGTGATTTTAGAGATTAGGCATTGCGGACCAGTAAGAAGAGCACATCACACATGCAGACCGCAGACAGGTAGGCCTACTTAAAGCTAAGTGATTTAAAGAGTGTGGCTGCCGCTACGTTTTGGCAAAAAAAAAACAATGCAGGGCAGGTCCAGGATGAGTGACAGCCGGTGTCCGTCAGCACCGGGATGCGCCAGCAACCCAGGGAACAGTAGGCCTACCTATCTATCCTCTTGACACCGCTTGGAAAACTAACTCAGCAGCCAACCGTAATTTATTTTTGAACTGTTTTTCCACCGACCTGGCTATAGAATCCAGGATCTGATGATTATGTTGTGTTATGTTATCTGTTGGTTGCTTCAGTATTGTATCTATGGCACTAACAGTATAGGAGCGGCAATTGGCAATAAGATTGCTAAGGGAATAAACATAAACATTCGCAAAGATATTGAAAACCGTCGTTTCAGTCTTTCAGTCGTTTCGTTCTTTCTGACTTTTTCTTATTTGTGAATTTATTAACATATAATATTATGGCATACATTTGGTTTTAAAACCCCGCTACCCAAAAGGGTGCGGATTTATTATTTACGGGGTGTAATAATTCACAAATTGATTAATTTCTCCTCCTATTTTAGGGGTTGATATAAATGGACACATCTATGTGATTTTACCTTCCCCTTAGCGATTGGCTGATTTAGGAGGAGAGCTTAAATACACAATTATGCTGTAATAAATCCGCCCGCTAATGATTGGCTGATTTAGAGGAGAGCTTAAATACACAATTATGCTGTAATATATCTGCCCGCAAATGTTAGGCTGATATTGGGGGGAATCCTTTGAAAATCCTCAATTTCCTAAATTGTAGGCTACCAATTACGGTACTGTTGTACAGTATGTCATATTCAAATAGGCCTCTCATTATATTTCGATAAATTATCCAATCGCTTGGGGTGGATATTATTTCAGCCAATCACTAAGCGCGAGGATTTAATACCCCTAAGTCATAAGGCTTTGGTCTAAGAAATTTTGTGGAATTTTGGACATTACCATTGGACCTTATGACTTAGGGTTAGGGATACATGACAGTAACAACTCTAAAATATATTACTTTTGAAACATATTATTTGCCAATACCTGCCTGTTATCAATCCTCAGTGCGCCTTTAGGTTAGGGTGTAGATTAAGAGGAAGTCTAACGTCTTCAAAGTTAGACAGTCAAAAGTTATACTTTCTTACTTAGTTTATACTTGTACTGTATCTGTAGGAAGTCAGATCAGTGTAGGCCTATGTTTTGGAGTATTTGACGACGGTATGTTTCGCCTTATATTACTTATAAAATAATAATTCTACACTAGAAATCATTATACAGTAGTAACACATGCAGAAGTATTTACCTAGAAACAGATATGACAAGAGTTCCGTACATAAACGTAGATTTTATGAGCGATAATGAACTTCCTTGTTTACGGAGAACACAAAGTTCATTGTTTCGGTTGACTTGATAGATGATAACAACATATAGAAAGTACGTAAGCGTATGACATGAACATGATGTATAGTCTACGGCAATTGTATACAACTGGCCAACCAATCTCATTAACAACTTCAACCGCTTTTAGTGTACTGTAGGGCCTAAGGAAAGTAGGTTCGAAATGAACATTTTGAAAACCATATTGCAACAAAAACACGGATTATATTGATTAAATTTGTTTAAAGTCCGAACCAGAATATACATTTTTCACAAAATGATCTTCTACGCTATAATGTCTTACAGTATATGCTCTGTTTTCAAAACTACTGTAGTAACATGTTTCTTTGGAATCAACGTGGGTGATTGTGTTTTTTTTTATTTTAAATTTCAAATTTTCTAAAAATAACTGTTTTTATTGCAAAACAATGAATTGAAATTGATTAATTCTCATTTATTTTCTTTCGGGATAGCTACAGTATCACTGTTAAATCTGTAGGCCTATTCAACTGACTTCTGAAAAATCAAAACAGTATCATTCCGAACAGATAATAATTATTAACCGCTCTGAATTTTCCTGCGCTAATTCCTGTGCTACTGTATATAGCCTGGGACAGGCAGTTACAGTACATAGAAATGTAAGTACAGTAGGATTGGAGTGTGGATGGAGTAAATATGGGTTTAATGTTAGGCCATGATGGCCTGCTACTGTATATACTGTATTAGGCCCGAGCCCGACCGAGATATATCGACCTAATACCTAGCTATACCGAGCTATAACAATTAATACAATACTATTATTCATATTCATAAATTACAGGGCGAGTAAGCTATGCCCATAAAACGGAAATAAAGCGAACTTAAATAATAAGAAAAAAAACGATTAACTCCATACAATATTTACTTATAAAACGAACTTTAAAATTCATAAAATATAGTGCCCATAAAACGCAAATAAAAACGAACATTAAAATTGAACTACAGTACTAAAAGAAACAAAACGAATAACTACTGAGACCGACGTAGGACATACAGAGGTTGGTTTACAAATTAAAACGGACAAAAAACTTAAATACTCCAATATACAGTGCATCAATATACATTTAGTAGAACTAGAAGGTGCGATTTCAAGTACAATAAAAATAAAAAAAACTGTCTAAATAAGTACAAATAAATTAATACATGAGATGAGTCTAAAATTGTTTAATCTAAAATAAAGTACTGTATGGTACGTAAGCGTAAGTAAAGTAGCGGCGAAATATTTTACATTACACATTATGTACTGTAGCTATTCCGACCTACACCGAGCTAGAACAAAGCAATACACAAAGCTAAATCGAGCTAAGTCACCCCCACAGCCTACAACATGACCCGAACGCATTCACATACAGACAGAGTGCTATTATTGCGGAAAATTTGCTTGTGTATCAAGCACCCCATTATGTGGGATGACTTATGATACAGCTGGTTGAAAAAAAAAAACACCACTAGACTAAGCACCTCAAAAAGTGCATTCGTCTAGTGGTGTACGTGTTGTGTAGTGTTATACTCATATCTACTAACAAACTTTCTTTTTATAACATCTCTGTAGGATAAAAACTTTAAAAGATATTCACAGTTAAATGTAAAAAGTATATCGAAGTCAAAATGTAAAAAGTGTATCGAAGTCACCCCAGATTACTGTAGTCCTTGGACATAACCTGATAACTGACTTCAGGCTGTCAGGCTTATTACAGTATTACAGGTATATCTTAACAGCTTACTGTCAACTGCAGAACCAGGCCATGGCAGAACTGTAGAGGACGTAATTAATTGTAATTAGCTGTCAAGTCCTGCAGTCCATTGCAGCATTGGTGGTCCATGCATGTCGTATAGATATCTGCATATAACTGTATACAGGTACTGAGGTATAAGTTATAACATACATAATATTACCTACCTGACCTAGGCTACCTACTGACCTACCGGCTGACCGGTACTGCTTTCCAGCCTTTGTTCTGCTGTTCTGTCCTTGCAGCTTTTTTTTTAGCTATCAGGCTATTGTTATCCATTATCGATCTGTCAATGATGCAAAATGCAGTAGGCCTACCGATTATGAGTAAACCATCAAAACCGATAGCGACAAATAGGACAAAAAATATAAAATACGATTTTTTTAACGAACGCGAAAAACTGCAGGAAGGTCTCCTTGCGGCCGTTAAGGAATGTCAAATCCGTTACGGGGGTAGAACTGAGCTAGCCTCAGAGAAAGATAGCCAGATAAAAACCTTGCTAGAGTATCTCGAGGAGGTGTTCTACCATGGATTGGGCGACTCAACCTGGGACAACACGGCCACGTCCATTAGAGACGTCGCCCTTAAACTCAACGAAATCATTAAGGATGCCTTGGACACCCCCACTCAGAGCCCCTGGAGTTTGGTCGTGCTTCACCTAAGTCCAGATGAATCTGCACGATTTGTCCAACTCCGACACATTCGCACCCCTACCGGGTCGTTCCGAACATGGATTCGCTCCGCTCTCAATGAGCATTCGCTAGAACGCTTTTTCCAAACAATTTTGGATTTCCCGTCTACACTCAAGCGTTTCTACCACGATTATGCGTTTCTAAGGAACGACGAATGTGCCAGTTTGCTTCCCCGAATAGCCGCCGGGCTCGATTCCATTATATTTGCTATTAATATTGACAACGCGGACTTTAATATTCCACCTCGACACAATATCGGTGTTCGAACGGACTTCGCACCTCTCCCTGTCTCCTCCGGGAGTCTAGAGGCACCGTTACTGCGACAACGAAAACGTAGCAAAGCTAAGCTTCCTGCGCACATATCGCTTATAGACGGAGGGAGTAATGATAAATTACAAAGTCAGACCGCAACGCGAAGTTTTCGCAGCGATTCGGCAGTAAGTTGCAATAACTCTGATTCGCCTTCCTCTAGGGAAGAACTTAATTCACCTTCGAAATTCCCCAAAAATTCGACATCTATCTTATCGATAAAGAAATCACATTTGATCATGTCACAGATATTTAATTGTGTTGAACATCTTGATGACGAAACTCTTGACGAAACTCTTGATGAAACTCTCAATAATTTGGTTTCGTTATCAGACCAGTTGCGTTCAGCCACTCTAGATGGGGTACCAAATGTCAGCTCATTCGATGAAAGTTCTTCCGAAGTCACTTCCTACCTAACAGCAGATGACGGATTCGGAGAATCTCCCCCTGTCAGTAAACCCTTCACGATCCAGTCTCCTGCCAATGTGTCAAGCTATAGTCCCGATGAGTCATCCATTGGTGGTTCATTGCCTAATACCAGCAGTTCCTTAAGCGATTCCTTCGCTGCAGGGATATATTATAGGGATGTTAGGGTGGGAGAGATTGAAATATTTTCCGAGGATGGATTGTTCATTGAAGGTAATGCAGGGGAAACACCACAAAATACATCACAAATGGAGACAACACAACATCCTATTAAAATGGAAACAACTCAATTCCAAACAACACATCATCCATCATCTCTAACGGAAAGCACACAACTTCCAACACAAATGGAAACAACACAACATCCAATTCGGGTAGCAACACAAATGGAAACAACACAACATCCAATTCGGGTAGCAACACAAATGGAAACAACACAACATCCAATTCGGGAACCAACACAAATGGTACCAACGCAACATCCAATTCGGGTATCAACACAAATGGAAACAACACAACATCCAATTCGGGTACCACCACAAATGGAACCAACACAAAATCCAATTCGGCTACTAACACAAATGGAAACAACACAACATCCAATTCGGCTACCAACACAAATGGAAACAACACAACATCCAATTCGGATACCAACACAAATGGAAACAGCACAACATCCAATTCGGGAACCAACACAATACACAACAGTGAGTGATTTTGGTCGTCTTGAAGTTGTTGAGACTGAAAATAGTAGCATAATCAGTAAGGGTTCGCAATGGAAAGAAAATGATAAGATCTTTATTAGTGAAAGCAAGGCAACTAATGGAGACCTTCAATGTGAGAATATTTCGCCTTTAGAGACACTGGACGGTAACTGTTGGGCTAATGGGAACTTTCAATGCGGGAAAGAGATAGTGTTCGGGGATTGTGATACCGAAACAGATTTTATATTGGGAGCGGCTGGTTCTGGCGAATCGTTGGATGACGTTTGTGACCAATCGATAACGAGCACAACAACCGCCGATACGCGGGTGACCACTGAAGACATTGATAGTTTGAGGCAGTCGGTTGTTGCTCTAATGATAAAAAACGAAGAGTTAGAAGAACAAAATGGTAATACCAGGAAGTTATTAGAACATCATATGGAGATGAATTCATCGTTAAGGGAAAGAATTAATGCGTTGGAGTTGGAACGCAAGGCGGAACTGGTTCGAGTGGAAGCGCGGACTCGAGGATTACAGAGGGAAAACGAGGTGATTAAACGCCAACTGAAGCGGTACGTGGCTGCTGTGCAGAAGGATGATAGGTTAATAGAGGGGTTACCTCGGCTGGATCCAGCTGCTCAGTCTATGAGGAGTCGGGGGGAAGTGGAGCTACTCGAGGAAGTAGAACAATACGAGAAACAGTTAGTCCAAATGGCCGAAATGCACGGGGAGTTGATGCAGTTTAACGAACTGTTGCATATGAGACTGGTCGCTAAAGATCGTCTTATTGGTCAATTACAGTATCTCAACGACGGACCGCCTCCGCTTCCCCCTAGAGCCAAGGGGGTAGGAGGGGGGCGTTCCAGTCCTATCAGTCTCGCCGTGTGCATATGGATCCCGGTTGCCATGCTACAGGAGTCCTACAGTGGGCCGTTCCACGTCTACCAGGTTTACGTGCGGTTGGGAAACGGCAATATCGAGTGGAACGTTTATCGTCGTTACACACAGTTCCGCGCTTTTCACAACCAAGTGTCGACCGCGTTCCCCACCCTATCTGGGGTCAAGTTCCCTCCCAAGCGGTCGCTTGGCAACCTAGACCCGAAGCTGGTTGAGTCACGCAGGGATTTGTTGCAGACCTATCTGAGGGTCGCAGTCAACCACATTGTCCGTTCGAACCCACAGTTACTCAACTCGAAACGCAGTTTCTGCCATGGGGTTCCTTTCTTCAAGGATTCCCCATCAGCTCAAACCGAAACCGCAAGGGAAGCTTATCAGGGTTTATAATTATTTATCTGTTAAGTTAAATTAAGCTAATAAATGCTCATTT